>APFE031205252.1:0-39886 GCA_000404065.3 Pinus taeda
TTAGTCTATGCATTCATTAGCCATTCAATCAATTATCAATTCACAAACAAGATCCATGGCTAGAGCACATCATAGAACCATGCATAGGACTAGCTTATAACCAAAATAAAAACCATGAGAAATTAGCCATATGATCAACATAATAACTAGTACATGTGCTTATTAAACATAATAAGAAAATAGTTCATATTAACATATGAAAATGTCAACCAAGTGAGGGACTTTCACATACCAGCTGACCATTGATTGGGCTGAACCAAATATCTCTTTTAGTCAATCACCCGTGTGCCATATTTCAAGCATGAATGTAAGATCATATGGGTTAAACAAAAATAGAAGCAACGTGGACTTCTAGAGGAGAAACAACCTCAACCCTCAACCACTGTGATTTCACCTAACTGTTCTAGAAATCACTAATATCAATCTAGATTGGTCTCTTCCCAAGTTGTCTGAGGCTCCAGGGACTACTATTTCAACCCACAACCTCCAGGGAACCCAAGATTTTACAAGGCTATAAAAAACTACCATCTCAACCCACAACCTCCAAGGAAGCCAAGTTTTTCTAGGGCTCCATAGAGTCCATCCCATCCCATAACCACTAGGGAACCTACTGAGCCAATAGAAATCTAAATAGAGAGCCCACTACATCATGGATATCCAAAAAATGGCAAGGCAAGGATGAAACCACTATCAATCTAGGGAAATACCATGTCAATGACAACAAATAACCAAAGAACCATATGCATATACCATGCATCCAAATCTTAGCAAGGAAATTGCACATGCAACCTACTACTTGCAATCCATTATTGTTGTAGTTGTTGAGCCAATCTTTCTTTCCACTTCCCACCAATTACTTGCTTGTCCTTTGCTTGCTTTCTCCAAGCCCAAGTGAATGCTAGAATTCTCCAAAAATTCTCTAAGTGTGCAAAAGTGTATGAGAGCGTAAGAGTGCAAAAGGAGAGAACCAAACTTAACTGACAAATGATGTGAACTATTTCTTTCATGCTTTTTATCATTGATGTCTAGATTCTTCCTCTCATCTTTCCTTTTTTCTTTCATTTTTCTTCATTTTTCTCTATAATTTCCCTTGCATGGATATTTGTGTCTCTTCATCTTCCTTTTCTCATATTTTTCTTTATTTCCTTAATTAAATGTCGTTTATTGCCTTTTTTGCTTTGCCAATTTCCATGTCCATTAATAAATCAAAAGTGATGGCCACTATAATTTTTTCCCACAATTCAGCTTGGAATACGTATCCCATGACCTTGACCTTATTTTATTTTCATGGAAAATCCACCAGGGGCTGTTACATTATCCATTAGCCTAAGGATAATAGGGGGTTGAGTGTTCATGATGAAAACCCAACTTGGCATCTAGTTCTTGCATCATATGATTTTGGAAGTGTTTACCATGATCAATAACAATCCGTTTAGGAACACTGAACCTAGTAATGACATGATTAAATAAGAATAGAGTTGTGGTTGCACCATCATTTGAATATGTAGTAATAGACTCAACCCACTTAGTATAGTAGTCGACAACCATGACAATGTAGTGATGGCTGCAAGTTGACGGTGGGATTCATTGCATAAAATCAATGCCCCACTGAGAAAAAGGAATGACAACATAAAACAAATATAAACATTAACAACTAATCATAAACTTTTATAGGAAGGGAACATTCACTTTCATTGATCATAAAATGAAATGATACAACATGTATACCTTCACACATAGGACCTACTCCTTAGATTCTAGTAGAGTCTCCCCATCTTCGAGCAATATGACCTCAAGAAAAGGTAATTCACAATCCCTAAATAATAATAAATATTGCATGACTCTATAATCATCTCTAACTCTTTCTCTTTCGCTAGCCTAACACTCAAGGATGGACCGGTATATAAAGACACAAAGACCTCCCAAGGAGGATGAATATGGATTCTTAGGATGAAGACAAGTTAGGAAGCTTCTCTAATAATTCACCCAAGCTAGCTTGAAGAGATAGGATAAGTTGTGGCTTCAAATTCACCCAAGCTAACTTGAAGAGATAGGATAAGTAAGTCTCTAGAACATAATCCACGACCATAGAGACTAAACTGGGAAATTTCAACTCTGATAGCTAGGAAGAATGCTAGTCATTGTCGCTGAAGTTCTTCAACTACTCTGTGAGGCATTAGGTCGAAATGGATATGACCTAAGCTAGGTCAAAAAAGGAGTATAGGCCCAAAAAATCAAACTAGTACAAGAACTCATTAGTACTGACTCTAAGGAGAAAAATAAGATGATAACACCCCTAATGAGAACTAGAACTTGAACTAGGGTATTAAAATTCCAAAGAAACAAGGAAAAAATAATGCCTACTTACTAACTACCATTTTGTTGTAGCTCATTTTACTTTTATATTTATCTAGAAAAAAAGTGTATATGTATCTCCAAAAAAAGAAAAAACAAACAAAAAAAACAAAAACAAAGAAATTTTGATATTAAATGAATAATGTATGATGGTGGATTAAGCTGCACTGATTAAATTTTAATCCAAACTTGAAAAGTAAAACAGGTGGGTCCCTAGTTGGAAATACAAAAGTTGGAGCTTAAACATCGATCAAAATTTTGAGTGCAATAAGAAATAAGAGCGGGGCTTATCAGATGGATAAAACTCGATGACACTACATGCCGAATAGTTATCCCACTAACTCCATCTGAAAATATTTGTCAAAGGCTGATCTGAACGTAGATCAACAACTCACTTTGTTTACGAGGGGACTCTGTTGGCTTTTCTCTGTACAAGAGTCTGCCCCCGTATTACGTTAGCAACTGAGTGCAACACGATGTATTCATATTTCCAATTCCTTTGTCATTGTTAGTTGTTCTAGCCTTCCACCACCTCATCATGCATGTCAACCATCACCTCATCCATCTTTTCCAGCTCATTAATTCCAATTTCCCACGATTGTCATTAATTCTGTTTTCCCACCTATTGCCTCGTTTCCACTATAAAATATCATTATATTATTCATTTTGTTCATCGTTTCCCTCTTCTCCTGCTTCTGTGAATTCAATTGTATAGATTGCATCTCCAATTAGAATCACCCACCACTATTCAGGTATTTTCACAAAGTCTTGACGTCCAAAACTATCAAAATGTCGAAGAAAACTACTTTAACGATTTCCACTTTCCATATTCCATTGATGGATACCAAAAAAGACATTTTTGACCCAATTTGCTCCATTTATTACACAGAAAGTTACTAGAATATTCTTCTAAAACAAGTTGAGTCTCCTGTATATGCTACTACTATTAGGTGAGGTGTCCTAGTTGTTATGACTCCATAAACCTGTATTTTCCCAGAATTCATATATTGGTTTCTCTCTACTCTCTACCTCAGAAATGTTTTGTCATGAATGAGTTACGTGAAAATGTTTTTCAAGTGTCTACTTTGTTAATTCAAAAAGATTTATGTTTTACATCTGCAAGTTCTTACACTCTTTTCTCAGAAGAGACTATGTTTTCTACTTTTCAAGATTTGTCTCCTTCTAATTATGCTCAATGGAATTTCTTTTTAATGCCTACTGAGAAGCATCTGCCTATGGATCCTACTCATTTTCCTTTGGAAACTTTTCCTAAAGAAGTTAGATGTGTCCTACAAATGCTGGCTAAAATTTCAGGAAGGGAGAATACAAATACTATGGAAAAATGCATTTTAGGAACGTTTTGTTTGATGATGAACCCATAAAGAGTTTTTGATATACTTATTTTTTGGGAGAAAATGGTTAATTCTCAATTGACAGATCTTCCCCTCACTAGTTGCTTCAGATTTCCTTCTCTTATTACTTACCCCTTCTTGTACACTCATGTTGAAATATTCATGCACCTAGGGTTGAATATCATGGACCCTCACAAGGAGAGGTATCTTTGGGCTGATGTAGTAAAAAGTACTGCAAATAACCAAGAGTTTCCAAAAGTCCCAGTTTAGATACAACCATCTGCAAAAGATGAAGAGAATGGATGTCACCACCAACAACAAATGCATAAGCAAGACCTTCATTTGTACCTCAATCTCAGATTTCTAAATGAAGCAATGCCACTTCATACAAAAATTTTGTCAGATATTTTTGAATGATGTATTTATGTTTTCTTTTTTCAAGATGTAAAGTTTGAAAGAACTATTAACTCTAAACTTGTTTAGGAAGTTAGCAGTTTTGGCAGTTGGCAATTTCTTAATTGTCCTTTTTGAAAGTTTGTATAGAGCTAACTCAGAAAGAGGAATGAGGGTTTCGAGTTGTGGACCTCAGAATCAAAAAATACTTGTAATTCTCAATCTTCTTGTGGATTTGAATAAAGATTTTGAAGTGATTCCAGAAACTTGTTGAGTACAAAACATGTTTCATGTGATTTTCATTTTATGTTTTTCTCATAGAAGAGAGTAATGAAATTGTTGGCCTTTAATTTTACAGTTATGCAAAATCAGATTCCTGTGATTTAAAGTTAAAAGTTCCTTAATTCCGTGCTACTCTTTCCTATATATCGTCGCCTGATAATTACATATTTCTTCTAGGTTGAAAATAAAGATTTTGCATTAAGAAACCTATGTTGGAGACTTTCCACTACCTTTTCTGACCGTTCTTTCATTAAATTTGTATTCAACATTGGAAGGCCACATTAAATAATTGTTTCTTTCCATAGAAGATTAGGGGGCATTTTCAACAACTACTATCATTTAACGTATTACATTTGGATCCCCTATTGAGGCCCTGCCACCTTTGGGAACACTAACCACCTCAAAGACACTAGAAGGAACAATAGGAAAGGAAAAGAAGAAATCAAAGAAGAAAGACTCTACCATTACGACTTCTGCTATGGTGACTCCCCCATGGACCCTTTGTCACATTGTAGGCCACACTACAAAACAATGCCCAACATTGGATGAGTTGAAGGTCATTCTTCACTCCCTTGAAGCACCCATCACTCTTTATACACTAGCCAGAGAAGAGGTTGGCACATCATGTAGCAAAGACATACATACCAACCATCAATGTGCCATTTATGTGTAGCACAAAAAATATACCCACCACTATACCAATCTCCCATGATATCATGAGGTGTTTGTCACTCTATGTCATGCCAGAATGGTTGTACCTCCTCTTCCACCCACACTGGACATGGATGATTCACCTTAATTTTTTTATTACATCACCTATTTAGTGAATTGATGCAAAGTACCCACTTGTGGAATATGATCTGAAACCACTCACCATACATATATGTGCCCACTATGCATAACATATC
Source organism: Pinus taeda (assembly GCA_000404065.3). Classification (NCBI taxonomy): domain Eukaryota; kingdom Viridiplantae; phylum Streptophyta; class Pinopsida; order Pinales; family Pinaceae; genus Pinus; species Pinus taeda. The sequence goes on from APFE031205252.1 coordinate 5,291, forward strand.
GATGTAATCACTTAATCAGAATGACACCACATCCACCATAGGAGATTTCTGCATGGAACTTGACATATAACCCAACCCTCTAATAATAGATCAAAATCAATATATAATTCCTCACTCACATGACAATTTTTTCCATAGAAAAAGTGCATAACAAAATAACAACCCCCCCGGCCAAAGTTAACCATAGGGACTTATTAAGCGATATATAAGCCCCTTCCCATTATAATTATACCCTTTGTCTCCTATATATATACTAAGGAGACCTAGCCTTAGGATCATCAAATAGTGTCTTATACATTGTATTTATTGTAAAAGAAGATTTTACCCTTGAAGTGGATTATAGTTTTTGTTTTCCTATCATATTTAAGGCACAATAATCATAACATTTGGTCTCATAGCTATTGATCCTAGGGTTTTGCTACTTCAAAGAAGCCATTATGGAATTTTCACTATAATTTTTTTTTCCTAGGAGATTTTATATGGTTAAAGCTAGAAAATATTGAAAATACATCTTAGGTAATATTTGGTTCAAGTTTCAAATATTGTTTCCCTATATTTTCAAAGATATGGTCCAAGGAAGTTAGGGTTTCTGAATGCTCCTAAATTTCATCTCAAGAAATTCAGTTCATAATTTTTCATAAAACTTCTCTTTTTGTAATGATTTAGACCATGGAACTTGGATCATGTTGAGTTAAAATCATGGTGAAAGTATATTCCAAGTTAAATATCTTGGTTCTCTTTATTTTTATAGAAATTATCCAAGGAAGTTAGGGTTTCTGTATGCTTCATAGATCAATATCAAATAGGTCAATTTGGCATTTGTGCAATAATTTGTTCTGTAAGGTTTCTTGAAGTGAAATTTGGGCCATAATAAGGTGAAATATTATGGAATATCTAGTTCCATTTTTATAATTTGGTTCACTATAACTTCATATTTATACCTTATGGAGTTAGGGTTCGTGAATAGTCATGAAATAAATTTTAAACAAGTTAGCTTGGTTTTTTTTACTATATCTTATTATATGGAATTTTTCAAGTTGTGAAATATTCAATAATTTTAGGATACATATAGAAGTACCTTAGGTACAAGTTCCAAAATTATATTTCAAAAGTTGGAAATGTGGTACACTATACAAGTTTCATCATGGGAAAAAGGGCGAAAAATTTGCAAGTTTTGGGAATGTTATTATAACTTTCAGTGGGCACATCAGATTCATTTAAAACTTATTGAATTGCATGTTGTTGAGAATCAATATCATATTGGGATTATTATATCACATTTGGATAGAAATAATATTTAATCGCAAAGCCATAATCATGAATTTTCAATCCAAGGTCCACTCATCGAGGCTTCAAACTAGCACCAAATAACTACTACATACCAAAGATTAATTTGAGGAAATTTTATATTAATGATCCTATAACATGGATATTTCAGATGGAGCAATTTGATCCACAAAAATGACATCCTTACAAAAGGTAAATATTACATCCATGTTTTGAGAACAAGACCAACATGTATGGTATTAATGGTTTTTTGAAAGAAGAAAAGATTATGTTATTTCTTGGTTCATTTTTACAAAGGAAGTGATAACACATTATAGGGATTTAAGAGAAACACATTCTTTAGTTAATTGGTAAATCTTTGATGAAAGGATCTAGTTACAAAGCACATTCAACAATTCCAAAAGTTGAGTCTTAGAGTAAAGAATATTTCATAGGATAACTTGTTAGTCCTATTTATGGGATTTTTATAGGGAATAATCCAACATGAGGCATGTTTCTTTGAACCAAAATCTCTAGAGAATTTTTTTATTTTGGAAAGGAAAGTTGATAGTAAAATCATAGCCACAGAGAAAATCACACTCCCTTTCCCAAATCGACAAAGATGATTCCTCAACAAATGAAGAGCAAGGGGAATATGTTTCTATTGTGACAACAAATATAGTGAAGCATATAAATGTATTGATAATAAATTGTTCTACATAGACTATGAAGATTAAGAAGATTAATATGTGGAAACTTCACAAGCTCTAGAGCTAGAAGAGACTACAACAATCTCTTTTCATGCATTGGTTGGAATCAATATTCCACAAACCATCAAGATAGAAGGATATATAAAAAGGAAAAGGGTATTTGTATTTATTTATTTAGGTGGTACTCATAGCTTCATCAATTACAAATTTTAAGAACTTCCTAATTTATTTTTATATCTAGTGCCAAAATTCCAAGTGGTGATTACAGATGGAGGTACCATAATTACTCAGGGAAGTGGATGGGGGGAGAGTGGGAGAGGGAGAATTTATTGGTTGGTCCCATGATTGGAATCCAATGGGTGGTTATGATGTTGTATTAGGGGTCCAATGGTTGGAACAATTGGGAACAATGGCCCTTAATTTCCAATACATTTTCATAATTTTTTCTCAAAAGGAAACGAAATTGAGCTTAGAGGTATCCAAGGGAAACCTAGTAAAGTGATAAGCTATAATAACATGAGAAAATTGCTAAAAAAAGGGAAACCAATTTTAATTGAACATTTGTTTTCATTATATTTTCAAAAATATATATCCTCTACTCCAATGGATCTTCAAAATGTTATCGACAATCATGCTAAGGTATTTGGAGAAATGTGTAAGGGTCTTCCAGCTATCCAAGATCATGACCATGTTATTAATTTACAACCTTCAATTCTTCCACCTAACATTAGGCCTTAGATATATCCACATTCACAAAAGAGTGAGATTGAGTATATGGTTCAAGAAATGTTAGATGCATGCATCATTTAACCTAGCTATAGTGCTTTCTCTTCACTAGTGGTGATGGTTATTAAAAAGGATGGTCCATGTAATATGTGCCCATACTATTGACATCTCAACAAAGGCAGAATCAAAGATAATTTCCCTATTCCAATTATTAATGAAGTTTTAGATGAATTGCATGTAATATTTTTTTAGTAAGTTGGATCTTGATTATGGATATCATCAAATCATAATGAGGCAAGGAGAAGTTCCCAAAAAATCCTTCACAAAAATGAAGGTCATTATGAGTTTTTGGCTATGTTTGGACTTGCAAATGCACCTTCAACATTTCAAAGCTTGATGAATTCTATTTTCAAATCCTTCCTTAGAAAATATGTGTTAGTATTTTTTGATGACATACTAATTTACAACAAACCTTGGGAAGAGCATATCCAACATGTTGATAGGGTTTTGACACTATTGGAAGAGAAAAAACCATATGCTAATTTCTCCAAGTGTACAGTTGGGGTTAAAGAAGTGGAATATTTAGGTCATATTGTATCACATGATGGTGTCAAGGTGGATCCTAACAAAGTCAAAGCTATGAAGGAATGGGCGATCCCTAATACTTTAAATAAAATCAAAGGATTTTTAGGATTTAAAAGATATTACCACACATTTATCAATAATTATGGTCAAATAGTAGCACCTGTACCAAATCTATTGAAGAGTGAAGCATTTTCTTGGACTAAATAAGCAATGAAAACATTTGAAGAAATTGAAGAGGATTTGTGTACAACTTCCATCTTGGTGACACATGAATTAACAAAAATGTTCATTGTGGACTATGATGCCACAAGCCATGGTATTGGTGCAATTTTGATGTAAGAAGGAATGACCCTTTCATTTGAAAGTAATGAGATGAAATGAAAGAACTTAGAACCATCTATGAAAAAACATAATTAGCTATACTACATGTAGTTCCGAACTGGCATGCATATCTAAAAGGAAGACACTTCAAAGTAAAAACAAATCATGATATTCTAAAGTGCTTATTGGAGAAAAGAATATCTTTAGAAGGGAAAAAATAATGGGTCACAAATTTGTTGGGTTATGCTTTTGAAATTATCTACAAAAAGGGAAAACAAAATGTTGTGGCAAATTCACTCTCGAGGAAAGAGGAAGGCACAAATTGTTTACTATGTGTTACTTTCATTCTACAATCTGATAGGGTGGAAGCAATGATATAATGGTAACAAGATGAGAAGATATGTAATATTATTCAACAATTATAGGGATACACTGATGTAATAGAAAACAAATACATGCAAAAATGATGTATTATGGTATCAATATTGCTTATACTTGTAAAAATTATAAACTCAAAAAAAAATGGACCAATTGGAATTGCAAACTTCTCCTATATAAGGACATTAAGGGTTCTGGAGGAGCGAAGCCCATGATGGCAATTTACCATAGCCATGGATACAGGTAACTATGGACGTTTTACCTTTGTTACTGCAGGCACTGTAACCCACACCCACTATTCCCCTCTGCTACCTGTTGGCCTCCCACAATGTCTTATTTTCACTTCCCCGATGGTTACGGTTCCCATTTCAGTTGCAGCATGGAAGAGATGGATTACGAGGCAGTGGATTACTCATTTTACCCTAATCCCGACCAGCATATCTTTAGGTACCCTAACCCTATGCTGCCCCTGATCGTTCATTACTCCTCGACAATACTGTCTCGATTTGCCTCATCTCTTATGGTTACTCTACCTGGGTCATCTACATCCACCCTCCCATTTGCAACCCTCTCCATCGATTCCCCGACATTTGACTGCCCCCTGCTCTCTCTTGTGACCCTCCACCTTTTGGCTACTTGCTTGCTCCCATCTCCACCCTTCAAACCCTCACCCTCTGGTGACCTTCTCCACTCTGTGAACATTGCCTCTTCCCTTGGTCTTGATTTGCTCGTGGTGCCTATGCAGCATCCCCTAGAGTTGGGATCCCCCCCTCACAACTGTGGTGGAAATTTCCTCAGCTCTACCATCTAGGGATTTTTGAACCCTAGTCATCAAGGTTTAGCATGCAGCACAACAGCTAGAATAGGAGAACCTAAGTCCTACTGACCCATTGCAGGACCATTCTACCACACCCAGATCCAGAAAAAGAAAGATAAAGTGCGTGAAGTCCTTTGGGAAGGATTTCACCCTCAAATTTGGGGAAGGATTAAACATGGGAGATGTCGTAACACAGTGGGGAAGGTTCTGGTTAGTAGGGTATGAGACCGTGCCTACTCTACAAAACATCTTAGTCTCTGGGTGAAGGAAATCTGGGGCAACATATTCAAAGAACTTCCCGAAGTTCAGACCCTACTTGGAGGTTGGTTCGCACTCCATTTCACATTAGAGGAAAACACCAACATGGCACTCGCCCGATATTGGCACATAGAAATGGCTTCATTCTTGTTGAAGCGATTAAACCAACTCTTCTATCCTGAGAGAGAGAAAATTGGGGCTAGACAATTATGGGTAAGGATGTTCGGCCTCCCTCTACACTATTGGTCTAAATATGTATTTGTTCATATCGGGAATGCTTTGAGCACATACTTGGACTATGATAAGTCCTATATTCAATCCAAGAACCGAACACTTGCTCATATCCTAGTGCACCTTGATACACGAGAAGGTCTGGAGGAAAAAATAATTCTGTAATGGAGGAACTTCACAAGGATTCAAATTATATATTATGAGGGTGTCCCCTTTAGGTTCTATAGATGTCATAAGGTGGGAAACATATACAAGGAATGTCCATTAGTGCGAAAGATTCCGGATCCTCCGATGGGTTCTGAAGGTGTGGTGAGCAAGACTACAACATCCATCCCTGAGCAAACTCCACCAACCATAGAGCCCCCATATCGGAAGGAACCTCCATCTCACCGGGTACCTACCAGCATTCCCTATCCTCCCTCCCCGCTGATGACCAGATCATGAGCTACTGCAGAGGCTGCTCGCGCCTCGGGTACACCTCTTTTTTCACACTCTGTTATTTCTTCATATTCTTCATGCTTTACATTGCATCTGTACTATGCATATGTTCTAGACTTGGAATGCACCCACCCTTCCATCCCTTGCTCCCTTACCTCCCACTAGCCAGTTTTATCTACTACCCCTAATCCTTCCCTCATAACTCCCCTTCTACTCCCTCCTCCCCTCTCTTTATTCCCTCTGATCTGTCCTATCCCTACAATCTCCGACCCCACCCTCACTCATCAGAGGTTTCCCCTACCCACTCTGGATTGGGTCTGAACCCCCCCCCTATTCCCTCAAACCCTCTCACGGTCGTAAATCAAATCTTTCCAAAGCCATCATTAAAGCTTGGGTGGAAGTGGTCTCTAGCAGACAATCATCTCCCAATTGGGTTCTTACAGCATTGAACACCCACTCACAGTTCCCCCATGAGGTGGCTTTCCTTCAATTGCAGGGGCATGGCTAGCCCACCCAAAACGCTAGCCCTTAGAAGACTCTTTGAATCCAAATCGGTTGATATCATATTAATCTGAGAAACCTTGGGCATGGCGAACCAAATGTCCTAAACTCTAGACTCTCTGAAACATGGTTGGATCTTTCACTCACTTAATGTAATTGAGTGATCTGGGGGTTTGGCCCTGGGCTATAACCCTCGTACCATTAACCTGAGGATGACCTAGGGAGGTGTTGGGTTCATTGGTATGGACATTTTCTTAGTAGAACTAGGGATGGACCTTTGAGTAATCAATGTATATGGGCCATGCCAAGGTCGAGAGGCCTTCTGAAATCGATTACTCAGCCTAATTATCACCTCCCTGGAAAATATCATCATCAGAGGTGACCTTAATTTCTCCTTAGGGTTCAAAGAATCTTGGGGAACAAATGCACATGTGGACCTGATCACTGAATCTATGGAAGTGCTTTTGGATCTACACCATCTGACGAACATCCCTATGATAAAACCACTTCCTACATAGAGAAATATGTGAGTGGGTGAGGTGTATTTAGCTAGGATATTGGACATATTTCTGATGAAGGAATCGCTGCTACAAAAACTATCACTTTACAGACAGTGGGTCGATTCTAGAGTTATTTCGAACCATTCTCCCATCTATATGGAAATTTTTGGTCCTCTAAGAAAAGCCAAGGCACCTTTCAAGTTCAATTCTACCTGGCTAAAGGACCCGACCTACCTCAAACTGATCATAGATTTCTGGCAGGCCAACCCGCCATCTAGGGGTCGATCCCTGGCAGAAAGATTCTACTACAATCTCTCTCTCTTGAAACAAATCTCCATCCAATGGGCTAAGGAAAAGGAATTGAGGGATGACAATACCCTTGCTACAGTTGAGTCATCTCTAGCCACCCTCCTAGATGACTAGAATAGGGGATTCATATCTATTGTAGCTAAGTCCCACCTAATTGATCTGGAAAATCAGAGATCCGAAATTTTGAAGGAGAGGGAAGAGTCCTAGCAACATAGAAGTCAAGCAACTTGGCTACAAGCTAGAGATGAGAACACTAAGTTCTTCCAAAACTTTGGTAAGGGAAAGAAAGTTTCCAATACCATATGGAATATGCCCATAGAAGATGGCAGTATGGCATCCACCTTCAACCAGCTCTCACAGCAAGGGAACTCACACTTTTAACACCTCTATAAGGTACCTCCAGGAGCTAATCTGGCTGAAACTTTTAGAATTGCTAAACACTTCCCTAGATTTTTGGATATGGACACGTCAGAAGAGCTTACAGTGCCTGTCAGACAAGCGGAATTAGAAGGGAATTTGAAATGGTTCAAAAAAGATCAAATCCCAGGCCTAGATGGCTGGACAATCAAATTCTATCTTGCTTTTTTCAAGCTCATTGGTCAAGATCTGCTCAAGGTGGTTGAAGAATGCAAGACCACCAGACGAATGTACGAGGCCATCAATGCCACTTTTATTGCCCTGATCCCTAAATCTGACTCCGCTGCATCTTTCAATGATTTTTGTCCCATTTCCCTCTGCAACTACTTCGAAAAAATCATTGCCAAGATCCATGCTAATAGGCTCCATCCCATCCTATCCCACTATATGTCCCCTCATCAATTTTCTTTCCTTCATAATCAACAAATTCATGAAGCCATTGGCTTAGCCCAAAAAGCCCTCCATTCTATCAAAATTAAAAAGATGAAAGGGGCTATCCTTAAAATTAATCTTGAAAAAGCCTTTGACAAGGTCTGCTGGCTCTATATCAAAAGTATCCTCATCCAATTGGGCTTCCCCTATCCCTTCACTTATTGGGGCATGTGTTGCATTACCTCAACATCTTTCAGTGTCCTCATAAATGGCTCTACATCACATTTTTTTCATGCTGAGCGTGGCCTTAGGCAAGGCTACCCTCTCTCCTTTCTTCTTTTCTTGATTGTAATGGAAGGACTCAGAAGGTTCATTGCATCAGAAAAGAGGGATGGCAGACTACAAAGGTTGAAAATGAGTGATCATTGTTCTCTTATTCATCTCTTATTTGTTGATGATGTCCTTATTTTCCTCGATGCCAACATTCGGGACTCATCTACCCTTTTTGACATCCTCTCACTCTTTGCCCTTGCCACTGGTATGTAAGCTAATCATTCCAAATCTACTATTACTCTCTACCACACTTCCCCCTAGGAATCTAGATCTTCCCTACAACGTTTCCCCTTCCAACATCAGCTTCTAGAGAATGGCCTCAAATACCTAGGGTTCTGGATCAAACCCCATTGTTACAGGATCACATACTGGATTTGGCTTGTGATCAAAATAGAGAAGCGCTTGAAAAAATGGAATAATAGATTCCTATCTAGAGTCAGTCATCTTGTCCTCATAAAATCTGTCTTGGAGGCTACTCCCATGTACTGGATGTCATTGGCCTAGATCCCTCGAGGAATACTTGCTTGGATCTAAAAGATATGTTGTAGATTCCTTTGGAATGGTCAAAAAGAGGGGAAACTCTTTGCTTGGGTAGGCTAGAAATATATAACCCTCCCAAAGAAATGGGGTGGATGGGGGCTAAAATACCTCGTTGTCTTTGCTCAAGCTTTAGTAGCCAATATGGGATGGATACTACTCATATCATAGAATCTCTAGACAACTGTTATTTACCACAAGTACATTTTGCCACATCAGCTCATGGACTAGATCTATATGCCAACCTGGCCCTGCAAAGGGATATCAATAGTTTGGAAGGCCATCTTGCATATATTTCCTTTCATCAAATTGGGCCTTGCATAGAGAATAAATGATGGCAACCAGGTCCATATTGGCATGGACCCATGGACCGGTGGGGGAAATATGTATCAACTACCTCCAGACCTCATCAACTATTTGCATCAAAGGAAATCATGGTGATTGCATAGATTTTTGACATGGAACACAACTATATATATGAGTAGGCTTGGTTAATGGCTTGAAACCTGGTTATCACTGATCAATGGAAACAACCTTGGGATGGATACATCAATGCTCTGAACAAAGATCAAGTTCAGATAAAGGAGGGCCCTGATGAGTTCATATGGACCCCAACAGATCATGGAAAATACTCTCCTATAGTTGGCCACCCTTCTCTCCTCACTGCCTACAAACCAGATGCTCTACGGGACTGGTGGCAAAAAATCAGGAAGCTCAAAGTGCCTCCACTTACTCGGATCTTTATGTGGAATGTGCTCAATAATAAGACACCCATGGGAGAAAACCTCATGTGCAAATCACTCTATGGACCGCACTGGTGTGTTCTTTGTAAAAAGAAGAGGAAACCAATGAGCACTTGTTTCTTCACTGTCCAATGACTCTACATCTGTGGCAGCAAATATTACATCTACTTTCGAAATAGGGTAGGTGGCATGGATCCTCGATTATTAGGGCATGGAATATTGGGACTACTGATTTCCATGACTCAAAGTCCTTATGCCTTCTCCACCTTCTTAGTTGGGCAATCTAGCTGACCTGGAACAATATCATTTTCAAAGGAGCTGAGGCATGGTGGCCACTTATCACAGCAAAGATCATGGCAACGTTCCACGAAATACTAGAGGATCCCCAACCTCCTCCACGATGCACACACTCCCCTGGATCGATTGATCGAACCTTTCTATGGGCATATTTCGATGGTGATGCCCAAGCACAGGGATGTTGGGGGGGGTGGTGGAATTATTTTATACCTGGCTGAAAATCACCTATACAAACTATACTTAGGATTGGGAGAGGAAACAAACAACTTTGTTGAATGGATCACTCTCAGACACCTCATGCATTTTTCATTGGCACGCTCTTGCACAAAACTACAGATCTTTGGGGACTCCAAAATCATTATAAATTGGTTCAACAACATCAATCATGGTCATGCACATTCTCTTAGAAATATATTGGATGAATTTATGATCTACAAAGTGCAATTTAACTTTATCTCTTGCCAACACATTTATAGGGAACATAACAAGGGTGCTGACAAGCTTTCCAAGGAGGCCACGACACTACCTCGAGGCCTGTGCATGATCCAGAAGCATAATGGCACTGAACAGTACCAATACTACCATCGACCCTACATTGACAGAGCATATCCAAGGGTGGATAGGCCCTAAAATTTTTGGAAAGTTTTCAGCTGATACATAGTATCATTTGATGTATATATTTATGGTTTTACATTTTTCTATGCATACCAAACTTGATGAACACCTTGTGAGGTGAATATGTATAGCTTTTTTGGGAATGGCTTTGGCCATAACTTATATTTTTTTACAGCTATCTAGACTTGGCCATGGGCCAATAGTTGTGCATATGCCATGGGCATCTATTATATGTAATTTTTCAAATTAATGAAAGATTACGATTTTTCCTTGAGAAAGAAAAAGGACATTAAGGGTTCTTTAAGACATACCATAGGATCAATACATATATTTTTTTTAGAAGGTATTAAAGAAGATGTGAAGCAAACTGTGGTAGAATGTGTGGTATGCCAACAAAATAAGGTAGAGACTATTAAACCCCAATAGTCCTCTAATTATTAGCGATAATGAGCCAACATTAGGAAGAAGTTTCAATGGATTTTATTATAGGTTTTGTTAGGGTCCTATAGTGATAGGATTCATAATTTTGAATTGGCTAAGGTTAAGCCTTGTAATATTGTACATACTTTTGCATTTTGCAAATGTTTTCCATATTAAAAATTTAAAAATGTAAAGAGGGTATGTCCTAAAAGAAATATCAAAGGACAAAAAGAATAAGAAAAGATCAAAAAATGAAAATATATGAACCCCAAAAACAAAAACAGGTCATGAAAGTGTGCAAGTCTAAATGCCATTACTATTTTATTGCTTTACTATCTTAAATAATGGTTATTTGTAGCTTGTCATATATACCACAACCCATGGTAGTCAAGCTTCTTAATCTTGATTATTTCATGCTTTGAATTTTATGTTTATAGTTAGAGAATACAATCTGACCAAACAGTTTAATCTTGGCAGATCATTATATAGGTAGAAAAATAAAAGGAGCTCATCAGTTTAATCTGAGACCTTGGATGATATAAGGTTAGAATGAGATATTTTTATTTTCAAATGAAAAATGAATGATAAGGGTCTGCTAGTCGAAGTGCACCAAAATAAAATGAAGAAAAAATGGTAGGGTAAGTAATGGGTAAGTAGAAGAAAGATTGTTGAAGTATGAAGTTGATTGGATAAAAGCACATTTATCATGCTTGATTATATGTTTCAATATGCATGAGCATTTAAGAAGGAAAAAACAATGGTTTACAAGTTCATTTAATTAACTCCCTTTCATTCTTTTCACCCCTTTACTTACTAATTTCCCCATCCACAAGTAAGTTCTAGTACTAAAAGTCTTTCAAGTCATAAAGGTTGAGAGCATTTCTATGACTTTGGGTGGGACTACACCCTCAGCTTAATGACTTATGGACATCAAGTGTTAGAATTCCCTTCATAAAGTTCATTTCCCTTCATTACCCTAATAAAAACCCTTCTCCAAAGGTTAAACTTCATTTTTCTAGGAGAAGTAAATAACCCCAAGTTAAAAATCCATTTCATTCAAAAAACCCACAAAAAGAATTTATCCTAAGTATAAAGTGTATGTGAATAAAATGCCTAATGTTACATTATACTTAGTGTATGTTCACTCCACTCATTTCATATTAATTTCTTAACATAATACTATAGTTACCAATATACCATTTCCGGTATATAATTAAATCCCCTATATAAATATCCCAACCCTTAGTTTAGTTATAAACTATACTTTACCCCATATGCCCAACTTAATTTGCCAATGTATGGTAAAGCTAAACTAATCCCATCATTAAGCACTCCTCGATCATTTAATCCCATGATTAAATCCTAATTAATCCCTAACCACCAAGGACTAAAGCCATGCCGCCCGCCAAAACCTATGTTCATATCACCCGCACACATCCATCGCCCGACTACTGTTCAATCATTAGCACCCACATTGGATGGTCCACAACCATATCGGCTTCACCTGATGTTTGACCGTTACCTGCTCGATAAAGTGGTTTTGCCTGGCTCCATCTCTGCTACGTGTCAAGCGTTGGCATACATCGGGTGACCGTTCCTAAATACCACCTCCTTCATGAAAGCGGTGTGATGGCTTGGGAAATCACCTCCTCGCGAAACCGGAAAAGCCGCCCACTTTTCATTTGCAAATTACCCACCAAAAAGTGCCCGTTGCTCAATAAAAAGGCTAAGAAGCCCGTTTTTGCCTTTTTTCACTCATTTTTTGTGTAAACCTCTGCAAACCATTACGACACCTATAAACATTGAATTCACCCATTGAAATCTAACTTCACTCCTGAAGAATCTGTAAAGATCCCAATCAACCTCTCAATCTGTACCAGAGCCCTTCAAACTTCTGTAGTTACCGTGAACTCTTAATTTGAAGTTAATTCACCCAATTCTAAGTATTTGAAGACAAATTACTAGACAACCCTTTCAATTTGAAAACGTTCAGTGTTTGAAGTGTTTTAGTTAAGTAAAATTAATTGAAATTACTTTAAATTTAAAATTATGTGCCCAAACCCTTTTGAAAGCTTCCCCATTTCCTTCAAAACCTCTAAATAAACCAGTATTGCCTAATTCAAATCCACAAGAACTGAATTATGGTCACCCCTCATGGATATCAGACCCATCACAACTCCCCATTTGGACCTTGACCAACTCCCCATGGCAGATAAGGATTTTCAAACTAGAGACACTAGTGCATATGAGGTCCTGCTCAAAATTCATTGTTTGAATAAAGAGATATATCTGAACCATTCTGATGACATTGTCCTTTGGGACTCCAATTTTCCCAAATACAAGTTTCCCCAAGTACATATTTTTCTTGAAATTTTTCATATGTGCCATGCCTGTTACATCCCCACCTAGAGAGCTATAATGTCCCTTGACAAAAATGTTTTGTTCACAATTACAACTGAATCAATTACTAAGATGTTGCAAGTTCAACTAGGTCCAAACCTGACCCCACTCTCCATTAGGGATTTTTTAGACCTGTACACCAAGTTGAGTCCCTCTAGACTAGCCCAAATATTCCAAACTCTCATTCTAGAAGAGCAACACATTCCTAAAGATGCCCCACACATGTTTTTGTCATTTTCTCTAAAAAGGGAAAGCATATTGTGTCTATGATATCATGTATTTTAGGTTGTATCACTGATGAATTTGTTGATGAGCTCATCCTGGCCTTTATGTCCCATTTCAGCCCAAGAAAGCCTCCTGCTACTTTGTACAATTATGCCCAATTCATAGCCGAAAGGATGCATGAGCAGTTTACCATAATGCACAATGAGAGACTATTCAAATACTCATCTGTAATTTACCATATGTTTTTGTATTATCAGTTCGACGAATTTTCCTTCACCCTCCAAAAGCTGGATACCAAAGGCCAACCCAGGTCTGCCATATTTTGGACACCACCTTTTCACAAGTATTCATCACCATACACCTATACAGACTTCATTGAATCTTTTGTCCACGCAATCATGACCATGTTGATAGGAAGTTATCCACCTAGAATAAGTCAAGAAATCAAAATAGTTCTCCAATCGTCCACACAAAGTAAAGTGGGAGATTGGTACCTTTACCAAAACCACACTGAAATAAGAATATATCGTTGCCAGCTAGCCCCATATAAACTCCCCAAATACCTCCACATGAGGTTCTTTGCTCTAGAGTATTATAGGCAGATAATGAACTTTGATGAAGTCAATTTTGTCTCAGCCAAGAAAAGAACTCAGTTCAAAGTCAAAAATCAGTTAGGCCCTTTCATTTGCAATTCTAGAGAAGCAGGGCAGGAAGCACATTATATTCTACAACAAATGAAGTTCCAGAATAGTTTCATGTGGAGGTATGAACCTCAAGGGTTTATGACTGAACTTAGACAAAAGGTCAAATCGGGGCCTTACATTCATCACCCCATACCAGAGATAGAGAGATATGCCAATCAATCTGAGTGGTTGGAAAACACTCTCATAGAGAGATATGCCAATCAATCTGAGTGGTTGGAAAACACTCTCATAGAGGGATATGCCAATCAATCTGAGTGGTTGGAAAACACTCTTGAGAGACAACTTGATGAAAGCGCATTCCTACAGGTACCCGAGCACAAACAAACCATGAGTACCCCTGTTGTTTTGCAGACTCCTCAGAATGAGGAAAAGAATCCCAACAGGAATAGAGAGGGAGCTTCCAGTTCAGGTGTGGACACTTCAAATGTGCAGTATGAAGCTAGCCAGAGCAAAAGGAGAAGGCTCAATCCTATTTCAGAATAGGAAGACACAGAAGGCTCAGCAGAAATAACTAATACTAAGTTAAACATGAGCAAGGGAACAACTCCATTTGGAAAAACACAGGAGACATCTACATCATAGACTCAAATGTTATAAAGGTGGCTCAGTGTAGAAGTGTCCTCATTTAGTAGGCCTGCTTATAAAGATAAGGACATAAAGGACAAGTTCAAGGAAATCAAGATGAGAAATAAAAAACTGAAGGATCAGTCTTATGTATAGTATCTCAAGCTTACACATACTAATTAAGCCTGGTTGATGTCAGCTTTTGACATCAAGGAAGGAAAAATGCAAATGTCTTTCATAAATATAACTGCACAACAACCAAGGACATTAGAATATTTCAAGAATATTGATTTTGAGGTATTGACAAGGGATATTCATCCCATTGACCAAATTGAATTTCACAAACAAGCTGGAGAAATGATTTACTCCACCCTTACAGGAAAAACCATAGCTACCTATTAGTTGCAGAATTCATTGAACAACATTTCAGCCTAGTGTCAATTGGAAAAGGCCTCCTCACAAGCCAAAGACACCATAATCAAGTCTTTGGAAGACTTAGTTATTGAATTGGGACATGATACCAAAGACATCAAAGCTACTGAACAACTGATCAAGAAAAATAATGATGACATTGCAACACTCAAAAATAAATTGAAGATACCTCAACTGCAACATCCTTAGACACAGGAAGTATTGGAAAATCAAACAAGGCATGAATAGTTGATGGACTTAGTCCTCAAATAAATGATTAGTTAAGGGAGACAGAGAAGGAATTGGATAGATAAATCCAATTGAAGCAATGTGATCTTGGAACGACATCAGTGAATGTCATCCCAACAGTCTCAATGTTTGTTCCTTCCACATTGGCAGCCTCATTGGCTCCCACAGCTCCTATGGCCACAACACAACAAGTTTCAATAGAGTCTACATCAACAATAGGTACATCAGGTGAAGAAGTAGCAAAGTTAGTTAAATCTATGGAAGAGATGTCCATACAGGAAATGGGGATGAATAAGCTCAAAGAAAAGGTCACAAGCTTGTAAAATGACTACAAGCTTGCCAAAATCATGCACAAAGAAGAAGTGTGAAAAGTTGCCACGATGAGTGAGAGAGTAAAAGCCATCGAGAATGACCTAACACTAAAGGAACCCCTTGGGCAGGCTAATGAACTACTATGGGCCAATATCATTGACTCTGCCAATGATATTTGGCCATATATTCAGGTGATTTTTGAACATATATATTTAATAAAAATGGCTATAGAGGCCATCCAAAGAGTAAAAGAAGAATTAGGAGAAATGCTAGAAGAGTCCACCATAAATCCAACTCCTTAATAGTAAGAATAATTATGAGCTTCAGGAATTGGAAATAGAGGATAGAATAGAGACATTTTGGAGGTGAGAAAGGTCCTATCCAAGAGAAACTTAATGCTAAACTTGGAGGACAAGTGTTAGAATATGCAGGTAGTTGTTGACAAATTTATGGCTAAGTTTCAAATTTTGAGAGAGAAAGGGTTACCCAGTCCCTTAGTGATAAATGACAAGCTCATGACACAATAGGATTACAACAGTAAAATCAGAGAGCTAGCAAAAGAACAGGTCAATACATGATCAGTCAAGCCATTGCCAACAAGAAAAGTACTCTACCAGACATTTGAAAACTTGTTTTACCTCCAACATGAGGTAAAACACTTGTTCATCAATAGTCCTACTTTTGCCAAGTACACTGAGGAAGATGAAATATATAGGAGGATGCTAAAAATCCAATTACCTAATGCTGAAGCATGGGAGAGATTAACTGATTTAATGTAAGAAATATTCAGTAAAAAGGTTAAAGTACAATAAAAGTAAAACATCCATGTAAAAGGATGAAGATAGATCAACAGAGTTAAAGTGTATTAGTGTCAAAGTGTATCAGATGAAAGCCTAAAGTAAATGAAGCTTCCAACGTGAAAGATCAAACAATAAAGCAGCATAAAGGGCTAAAATGAAACCATAAAAGCCAGCAATACCAAAATAAAAGGGACAACATGAAGCAATTCAATAGCTATCTCTATCTTCTTGCAAGAAGATATTTTTATTTCCTAGATTAAACCTCAAATTAGTTTGAGATATTTTTTAATAATTTTTTGTATAAGTACTTCACAATTTGAAGTATGTAGTGTCGATTCTGTTAGACATTTCTATAGACTTTTTTATCAAGAAGAACCAGAAGGTTATTGTATCAGTCGATGAGCCAGCAAGCTGGATTGATTAATAAAGATCAGATTGTTCCAAGGATTCATGTGTTGAGTAAATTTCAAACAAGTATTTTCATGTGTATTTGTGAATTTCTCAAAGTTATTCATAATCTTATATGTGTTTTAATCTAAATGCTATAACTATAAATATATTTCAGAACTTGTTTAAATCACACTCTATTTTAATAGTTAAGCATTTGAATGTCTTCTTCTGATATTTAAATTAAAGAATTCTTAATTTCTCTTTGGTTTAAATTGAATTCATGAATAATCCAAGTTGAAGGATTCTTAACTTCCCTTTGATTTTGATTACCCCTTCCTTCCTCATTCATTATCCAAGTCTGAGAACCCTTAACTGCTCTCTCATCCCAAGTGAAACCGTTTCACCCCTCTGTCTCAAACATCTAAAATACACTCTGCATCTTGCCCTTGGAACATCCCATTTAGTGAGTTTATCCAACCTTGCTTCCTTATAAGTTGACTCCATAGCCCAAAGGTCCAAAGGACATCAATTTATCCATCTGTTTAAGAGATCTCACCACCCAATATCAAACAAATCTAAACCGCTTGAACAATCATAGCTAGCCTAAAACCTATTAAATAAAACAAAGTTAAATCTTAAAGAGAGAGCCCTCTCTGAGCATCAAGAAGGCTAGGTACTGATCTCCAAAAGTGGATAGTGGTTACCTTTGGTTTTTCCTTCTTATTACTACAAAAGAATTATCAAAGTAATAACATTTCTGGCGACCATACTAGGGATTTTGATCCTTAGTCTCATAAAAACTTTAAGGAGACCTTCAATAAAATATTGAGCCCATTAAGGTCATTACCCGAACTAGGTTTTCATAAAATTTCATAAAAAAAAATAAAAATTAAAAACTTAAAATTCTAGCTCCTAAAAAGATTCACTACACTAGGGCGAACCCAAATCCAAACCCTGCAACTGTAGTGGATAATCTAGAGAGGATTTTAAGATAACCTAGAACAACAGAAATTCAAGCCAGTAGTAGCCAGCTAGACAGAGCCAATTGACTCCCTTAGGAGTTTTCAGCTTTTCAAGAAGTCCCTTTTGATTTGTCATTTGACCTCTTACTATTTAGAACCAAAACTAATAATGATATCCATGAAACACTTTTATACCCTGAATTTACTCAACTCATTGAATCAAAAAGGGTTATTTATCCGTATTTGGATAGATTTGTCTTAGATGCTTTTGACAAGTTAGAAGCCTTGACCTCTACATTGATTAGTAATATAGATAGTTCTTATCTTCAAAAAGTTGTAGAACTAGTTGCCCTTACTATTGCTGCATCTCAAATTTATTCACAATCATCACTCACTGTAAATCCACCTTCCTTTACCACAAATTCATCAATTGTATCTACCAAAATTCAATCACCTAAATCACTTATTAATCAATCCTCTTCATCATCATCTAGTTCACCTCCATAAGTTTCAATCCCTTATTCAACTACCTCAACTTTACCCCCCAGTCGAACCAGAATCACAGCAATGGCAAACAGATATGCTCCTTTTGTTCTACCTACCAAACTTCATGCCATGTCTACAGATTATCAAAGTAATATTTTCCTATTTGATGCTACTGTTCATTACACTGCCCAGCAGCATGTAAACAAGATGTCTTACTTTTTTGAATTGCATGAAATAGATGAGGAAGATGTCCAAATGAGACTCTTTGCCCAAACTTTAGCTACTAATGTGAAGAAGTGGTTCAAATCCTTTCCTACCAATCACATTGCAAACCTAGAAAATTTTCAAAGGTTATTCATTGATAGATGGGAAAGAGAAAATAACTCATTGCAAATACTTTCTGAATATGACAATATTATGAAAGCTCCCAATGAGTCAGTTGAGGACTATTGCACTAGGTTTAATAATATCTATAATGCAATTCCAACTGACATTAAGCCTCGTCCTGAACTAGCATTAATTAAGTTCACTGATGGTTTTGATATTGATATGTCATACCAGCTAAAGGAGAGAAATCATGAATCCCTTCAACAAATGCAAAGTAATGTTCTCAACATAGAAGCCAACATGTTAGCTAGGAAAGCACGGATGAGGAATGAAAAGGAAGTTGTATTTAAAGAAGAAGCTTCAATTTCAAATGGAAAAGTAGATGTTTTAGCTAAAATTTTAGAAAGAATAATTGATCGATTAGATATCATGGATAGGAAAAACCAATGGGAGAATCAACAACAACAACCCCCAATAAGAAACCCAAATTTTAGGAAGAACCCTAATGCTGCAAAAAATGCTACACCATACCAATAGATTAGGCCATCCTTTCAAGAAAACTATGTTGAGAAATCACAAAACCAAGAAGCAGAGGATGATACCCAGATTAACTTACTAGAGACCACAGAGGAAGACACTGTTTTTCTTACTCAAGAAGAACAGGAGTTATATATGCTTTAGCAATTACAATTAGAATACGATGAGTCTTTTGATCTTAAGCAGGGGTATGAATCGGCTATATATGAAGTACATAAACAATATAGCTTGAAAAGTAAGAAGAATAACAAGACTCCCATTAAAAGATCCATCAAAACTCAGACTAAGATAATAAAAGAAGCTCTAATTAAAAAAAGTATTGCAAATTCTCCCTAGGGGAACACTTGAAACTTCAACCCCTAGGATTGTAGATATAACCTATAATGAAACCCAAATAGATCCAATCATTTAAAACAATTAAGATAAAAGAGATCAAGGTAAAACAATAGAAACACAGGCTGAAATACCTACCACTTAGAAACAGGATAAAGACACTCAAACTGCACACATTAAGGAAGATTTGAATCAAACAAACAAACCTCAGCTCCCCTTCAATATTAAAAATGAAATAGATAAATTGAAGATATTAGTTCCTTTAACTGAACTGGTAAAGAATGAATCTTATAGGTCACAGATAACTGAGACTTTGAACATAGGAGAGGGAGATGATTCTGTTAATTTAAATGATGACTAGCCTGAATTTTTGTTTGGCCTTGAGGCAAATGGAATTCATCAGCAGGGGGAGTTCCTCTGTCTCACATCAGCCTAAATATTCATGATAAAATTTTGCATAATGCTATGTTGGACTCAGGAGCATCCCACAATCTCATGCCAAATGCAATAATGGAAAGACTGAACCTATATATTACTAGGCCTTATAAGGATTTATTTTCTTTTGACTCCATCCAGGTTAAATGCCTTGGTATAATCAAAGACTTATGTGTGACTCTTGTCCAGTGCCCTATAAAGAGCATTCTAATGGACATTGTAGTTGCAGATATCCCACCAAAATATGGAATGTTACTATCTCGCTCATGGGGAGAAAAACTGCAGGGATCTTTGCAGTTGGATATGTCTTATGC
This sequence comes from Pinus taeda, assembly GCA_000404065.3. Taxonomy (NCBI): domain Eukaryota; kingdom Viridiplantae; phylum Streptophyta; class Pinopsida; order Pinales; family Pinaceae; genus Pinus; species Pinus taeda. Next base: position 25,514 of record APFE031205252.1, read on the forward strand.
CACCATATCTATTTTTGGCCAACCAAGAAAATTATGTAGGGAGACATTGATAAAATACATGGTTAGTAGTGAGGAGAAGCCCCAAAACTTTCCCATATACTCCATGCACTCAGATATGGACTCCTTCATCTTATACAATGCAGAAACTGATAAAAAGGAAATCACAACCAAAGACCTTAAGTACAGAACAGTTGATAGTGAGAACATATTCCATGAGTCACTTTGGCATTTAGACTTTGATGGGCCTATAAATACGTTGGGGGCTGGTGTAGGAGTTTGGATCCATAATATGGAAAATAACCATGTTGAGGGTCATGCTTTCAGATTGAACTTCAAATGTACCAATAACATGGCTGAATATGAAGTCCTCATTCTAGGGTTACAATTAGTGAGGAAATTGGGAGCCAAAAGAGTTTCTATCATGGGAGACTCAGAAATGATTATGAAACATATCAGTGGTGAATATTTTGTCAACAACCCTAGGCTTGGTAGATATAGGGATACTGTTTTAGACTTGGTCAAGTATCTCCTAGAATCAAACTTTGATGTCATTCCCAGAAAACAAAACATGTAGGCCCACAGTCTGGCTACATTTGCTAGTACTTGTAAATTTCCATTTCAACCAAACCACCAGTACACTGTAAAAGTCAAACACAAGACTTTTATACCATATAACCTTAAGTATTGGCAAGTCTTTTCCTACAGCTCTCAGATCTATGATTTCATGAACAATGAAGGTGAATTTCAGAACTGTAAGATAGATACTAACTGTACAATAGACACTAATGTAGAAAATAGCTTAGATATAATGTTTTTGATGTACATAAACACCCTAAATTTACTAAGCTAGAAATAGATAGTTTTTAGAATGTAGGGATACATGAAATAATGGATGATGATCCTTAGATTCTTAATTTGAAAGATAATTTTTTCCCTAAAGGATTAGTACCTTTAAAGGAATTTTTTGACTCTAATGATGTAGCTAGAAAGCCCAAGATGGAACCTCTAAGAGCTGACATAGAATAAGTTAATATAGGAACTGATGATAATTCAAAGCTCATTAAGGTATCAAAAGCCTTGCCCCTAGAGGAAAAGGTCAAATATATAAATCTATTTAAAGAGTTCTAGCATGTATTTTCATGGAAAAAAGAAGACTTAAAATCTTATGACACCAGCATAATCCAACACAAAATACCTCTAAAAGAAGATCATAATCCTTTCAAACATAAACTTAGGAGGATAAACCTAGTTCTTATGTCATCCATATAAAAGGAGGTTAAAAGAATGTTTGATGCTCAAATAATAGCACCCATTAGATATTTAGATTGGATTTCAAACTTAGTTACAGCTAGGAAAAAGACAGGTGAAATTAGACTTTGTGTAGATTTTAGAAACTTGAACAAGGTTTTTTTAAAAGACAACTACCTATTATTGAAAATGGACCATATATTGCAAAGGGTAGTGGGCTCATAAAGGATTTCACTATTAAATGGATTCTCTGGTTATAACCAGATATTATTCCAACCTGAGGACCAACCCAAAATTGCGTTTACTACTCCTTGGGGTACCTTCATGTATTTGAAGATACCCTTTGGTTTAATGAATGCAGGTGCCACATTTCAAAGAGCTATGGATATAGATTTTGCCAAAGAAATCCATGATTTCTTAGTATTATACCAAGATGACATTATAGTCTTCTCTAAATTCGATAATGAACACTTAGACAATCTTAGAAGAGTATTTATTAAATGCAGGAAATTTGGGATTTCTTTAAATCCTAAAAAGACACTTTTCGGCCTTGAAGAGGGAAATCTATTAGGACACATCATATCTAAAGATGGGATTAGGTTAGACCCTGCTAGAATAGAAGCCATTATGACCATTTCCCATCCCCGAAACATAAAAGAGCTATAATCATTTCTAGGTAAGATTAATTTTCTTAGGAGATTCATCTCAAACCTAGCAAAATTAATTAGGGAATTAAATAACATGCTAAGAAAGGACTCATCAATCCAGTGAACATTGGAGGCCAAACAATCCTTCGAAGCTATTAAGGAAGCATTAACCAAGACTCCAATCCTGATTAGTCCTCACATCAGCAAAGATTTTATTACTTTTTCATTTGCTTCAGAACACACCATTGCAATAGTCTTGCTGCAAAAGAACAATCAAGGATATGAGAAACCAATAACATTCTTTAGTAAATCCTTCAGAGATGCCATATTAAAATACAATATCATGGAAAAATAAGCATTAGCTTTGGTTAAGGCTATCAAAGATTTCAAAGTATACATTTTGTACTCTCACATCATTGCTTATGTTCCAAACTCCGTAGTTAAGGACATTTTGAATCAAAATGGCCTTAAAGGAAAAAGAGGCAAGTGGATTGCCACAACATTGGAATATGACATAGAGATAAAACCTACCAAGCTCATCAAAGGCCAAGGTTTAGCTGAACTAATGACTGAATCAAATTGTTAGGCCCTTGACATCAACTTCATTAGTGCTATGGATGATCAAGAGGAGATGGCGAATCCACAGATCAATGAATGTTTTACTGATTCACCATGGTATACAAATATTACATTTGTATTACTAAATTTACAATCTCCTCCTAAACTGATAAGAACCGAAGCTAGATTCTTAGAAATGAAGTCATTGAGATATTGTGTTATAGATAATGTATTGTTTTGGAAGGATAGTAGTGGTATTCTCTTAACATGTTTATTAAAAGATGAGGCTGAAATTTTTTACAAGAGTTTCATGCAAGGGACTATGGAGGACACTTATACTAGAAGAATAATGCTAACAAGATTCTGAGGGCTGGTTCCTACTAGCCTACTTTGTTTGCAGATGTCAAAAAACATGTGACCTCCTGTCATAAATGCCAAATTTTTGAGGGAAAGAGGAAACTGTTACCCTTGCCTCTTAAACCAATTTCCACTGAGATGCAATTTAAACAATGGGGGTTAGACTTCATTGGATAAATACACCCCGCATCCTCAACTTAGCATAAGTGGATTCTAACAACCATAGACTATTTTACAAAATAGATAGAGGCCATACCTTCTAGGCAAGCCATAGACACTGTCATAATCACATTCCTAGAGAGTAATATCCTTTCAAGATTTGGATGTTCCTAGAAGTTCATTACTGATAATGCAACAACCTTTAATTGCAAAAGAAGGATAAATTTCTATAATAAATACCATATCACCCTTGGCCATTCCATAGCCTATTACCCTCAAGGTAATGGACTAGCAGAGTCATCCAACAAAAGCCTGGTCAATATTATCAAAAATTTAATGGGGGATAATAAAAAGACATGGAACAAGAAGTTAGTCAATGCCTTATGGGAAAATAGATTGACTACTAAGAAGTCCATTAGAACATCACCCTATCAGCTGGTCTATGGGATGGATGCATTTTTCCCATCATCTTAGGAGTGAAATTCATGAAAATCCTTTAGGAACTATAGGTGGAACCAAATGACATTCAGAGAAGAATAAACTAAACTATACGTCTGCAGCAGACCAGGGAAGAGGTTTATGTAAAATCACAGATAATCTAGGATAAAATAAAGAAAGTCTTTGATAAAAAGACTAAAGCAGATCATTTTCACATAGGAGACAAAGTCCTCTAGTGGGATTGAAGGAGGGAAGATAAAGGAAAGCATGGAAAATTTGATTTTCTATGGCAGGGGCCTTATGTCATTTTTGGCTACAGAGGCAACAATGCCTTTTTCTTTAAAAACATAGATGGATCAGATCTAAGAGGAGGACCTGTTAATGGTAGGATGCTAAAGCACTACTTTTCCATCGACTTATAGTAGTTCACTTTATTCTTCATCATTGTACATAACATTTCCGAGTGTAAGTTGGACTGGATAGTAATCCTTTGAAGTTGAAGCCTAGAGAGAAGGCCCTAAGATTTAAAAGATTTATTTTCATAAGTATCAATAATGCAGATTCACATAAGCACACTTTGCAAGGTAACTTCAGCCACAATTCAAAGGCTACTGATCTTTAGAGTTCTAGACATTTCACTAGGAAATGCCACCCCCAAGTGGAGACACTATTAGGGTCCTATAGTGATAGGATTTATAATTTTGAATTGGATAAGTTTAAGCCTAGTAATATTGTACATACCTTTGCTTTTTGCAAATGTTTTCCATATTAAAAATTAAAAAATGTAAAGAGGGTATGTCCTAAAAGAAATATCAAAGGACAAAAATAATAAGAAAAGATTAAAAAATGAAAATATATGAACCCCAAAAACAAAAACAGATCATGAAAGTGTGCAAGTCTAAATGCCACTACTATTTTACTGCTTTATTACCTTAAATAATGGCTGTGTAGCTTTTCATATATGCCACAACCCATGGTATTCAAACTACTTAATCTTGACTATTTCATGCTTTGAGTTTGATGTTTATAGTTATAGAATACAATCTGACCAAACAGTTTAATCTTGGCAGATTATTAGATAGGTAGAAAAAATAAAATGAGATCATCAGTTTAATATGAGCCCTTGGATGATATAAGGTTAGAATTAGATAGTTTACTTTTCCAAAGAAAAATGAATGATAAGGGTGTGCTAGTCTAAATGCACCCAAATAAAATGAATAAAAAATGGTAGGGTAAGTAATGGGTAAGTAGAAGAAAGATTGCTGAAGTATAAAGTTGATTGGATAAAAGCACATTTATCATGCTTGATTATATGTTTCAATGTTCATGAGCATTTAAGAAGGTAGAAACAATGGTTTAAAAGTTCATTTAATTAACTGCCCTTCATTCTTTTCACCCCTTTACTTACTAATTTCCCCATCCACAAGTAAGTTCTAATACTAAAAAGCCTTCAAGTCATTAAGGCTCAGAATGTTTCTCTGACTTTTGTTGGGACCGGACCCTCGGCTTAATAACTTATGGACATCAAGTGTTAGAATTCCCTTTATAAAATTCATTTCCCTTCAATACCCTAATAAAACCCCTTCTCCAAAGGTTAAACTTCATTTTCCTAGGAAAAGTAAATAACCCCAAGATAAAATTCCATTTCATTCAAAAAACCCACAAAAATATTTTATCCCAAGTATAAAGTGTATATGAATAAAATGCACAAATGTTACATTATGCTTAGCGGTATGTTTACTCCGCTCATTTCATATTAATTTCTTAACATAATACTATAGTTCCCAATATACCTTTTCCCATATATAATTAAATCCCCTATATAAATATCCCAACCCTTAGTTTAGTTATAAACTATACTTTACCCCATATTCCTAACTTAATTTTCCATTGTGTGGTAAAGCTAATCTAATCCCATCATTAAGGCCTGCCCGATCATTTAATCCCATGATTAAATCCTAATTATTCCCAAACTGCCAACGATTAAAGCTTTGCCCCCCCCCCGAAACCTATGTTCATATCGATCGCGCACATCCCTCACCCGACTGTCGTCCAATCATCAACGCCTAGATTCGACGGTCCACAGCCATATCGGCTTCACCTGATGTTCGACCGTTACCTGCCTAATGAAGTGGTTTTTCCCAGCCCCATCTCTGCTACGTGTCAAGCATTGGCATAGATTGGGTGACCCTTCCTAAATACTGCCTCCTCCATGAAAGTAGTGTGATGGCTTGGGAAGCTACCTCCCCGCCAAACCCGAAAAATTGCCCACTTTTCATTTGCAAATTACCTACCAAAACGTGAGTGTTGCTCAATAAAAAGGCTGAGAAGCCCTTTTTCACCTTTTTTCACTCATTTTCTGTGTAAACCTCTGCAAACCATTGCGACACTTGCAAACACTGAATTCTACCATTGAACTCCAATTTCACTCCCGAAAAGCTGCAGAGATCCCAATCAACCTCTTAGTCCGTACCAATGCCATTCAAACTTCTGCAGTTGTCATGAACTCTGAATTTGATGTTAATTCACCTAATTCCAGGTATTTTAAGACAAATTACTAGAAAACCCTTTCAATTTGAAAACGTTCAGTCTTTGAAGTGTTTTAATTAAGTGAAATTAATTGAAATTACTTTAAATTTAAAAGTCTTTGCCCAAACCTTTCTGCAAGCTTCCCAGTTTCCTTCAAAACCTTTGAATAAACCAATGTTTCCTAATTCAAATCCAAAAGAACTAAATTATGGCTGCCCCCATTTCCATGGATGTCAGACCCATCAAAACTCCCCATTTGGACCTTGACCACCTCCCCCTGGAGGTTAGGGATTTTGAAATAAGAGACAAGTGCATATGAGGTGTTGCTCAAAATTCATTGTTTGAGTAAAGAAAAATATCTGAACCATTCTAATGACATTGGCCTTTGGGACTCCAATTTTCCCAAATACTAGTTGCCCCAAGTACATATTTTTCCTGAAATTGTCCACATGTGCCATGCCTATTACATCCCCAACTAGAGAGCTATAATGTCCTCTGACCAAAATTTTTTGTTCACAATTACAACTGAATCAATTAATGAGATGTTGCAAGTCCAACTAGGTCCAAACGTGACCTCACTCTCCATTGGGGATTTTTTATACCTGTACACCAAGTTGAGTCCCTCTAGACTAGCCCAAATATTCCAAACTTCCATTGTAGAAGAGAAGAACATTCCTACAGATGCCCCTCCATATGTTTCTGCCATTTTCTTTGAAAGGGGCAAGCATATTGTGGCTATGATATCATGTATTTTAGGTTGTACCACTAATGAATTTGTTGATGAGCTCATCTTGGCCTCAATGTCCATTTTCACCCTAGGAAAGACTCCTGCTACTTTGTACAATTATGCCCAATTCATAGTCGAAACGATGCATGAGTAGTTTACCAGAATACACAATGAGAGAGTATTCAAATACTCATCTATACTTTACCATATGTTTTTGTATTATCAGTCAGACAACTTTCCCTTCACCCTCCAGAAGCTAGATACCAAAGGCCAGCCCAGGTCTATCATATTTTGGACACCACTTTTTCACAAGTATTCATCACCATACACCTATACAAACTTCATTCTCTTCATTCTCTTTTCTCCATCGATTCATGACCATGATGACAAGAAGTCCTCCACCTAGAATAAGTCAAGAAATTAAAATATTTCTCCAATTGTCTAAGCAAACTAAAGTGGGAGATTCGTACCTTTACCAAAATCACACTGAAATAGGAATCTATGGTTTCCAGCTAGCCCCTTACAAACTCCCCAAATACTCCCCATGAGATTATTTGATCTAGAGTATTAAAGGTAGATAATGAACTCTGATGAAGTGAATTTTGTCTCACCCAAGAAAAGAACTCAGTTCAAAGTCAAGAATCAGTTAGGCCCTTTCATTTGCAATTTTAGAGAAGTAGGTAGGAAGCAGATCAGATTCTGCAACAAATGAAGTTTCATAACAGTTTCATGTGGAGGTATGACCCTAAATGGTTTATGAATAAACTTAGACAAAATGTCAAATTGGGGCCTTACATTCATCACCCCATACCAGAGACAAAGAGATATGCCAATCAATTTGAATGGTTGGAAAACACTCTCATAGACAGGGATAATACAAAGGTAGATGTGGAAAATACCTTGTTTGATCTTGAGAGACAACTTGATGAAAGCTCATTCTTGTAGGTATCAGAGGACAAAAGAACCATGAGTACCCGTGTTGTTTTACAGACTCCTCAGAATGAGGAAAAGAACCCCAATAGGAACAAAAAGGGAGCCTCTAGTTCAGGTGTGGACACTTCAAATGTGCATTATGAAGCCAGCCATAGCAAAAGGAGCAGGCTAAATCCTGTTTCAGAACATGAAGACACAAAATGCTCAGCAGAAATAACTAATATTGAGTTAAACATGAGCAAGGGAACAACTCCATCTAGAGAAACACAGGAACCATCTACATCATAGTCTCAAATGTTAGAAAGGAAACTCAATGTAGAAGTCTCCTCATTTAGTAGGCCTGCGGATAAAGATAAGGACATAAAGGACAAGTTCAAGGAAATCAAGATGAGAAATGAGAAACTAAAGGCACAGTCTTATGCACAGTATCTCAAGCTTACACCTACTAATCCAACCAGGTTGATGTCATCTTTTGACATCAAGCAAGGAAAAATGCAAATGTCTTTAGTAAAGCCAACTGTACAAAAACCAAGGACATCAAAAAATTTCAAGAAGATTGATTTTGAGATATTGGCAAGGGATATTCATCCCATTGACCAAATTGAATTTCACAAACAGGCTGGAGAAATGATTTACTCCACCCTTACAAGAAAATCCATAGTTGACCATTAATTGCAGAATTCATTGAACAACATTTTAGCCCAGTATCAATTGGAAAAGGCCTCCTCACAAGCCAAAGACACCATAATAAAGTCTTTGGAAGACTTAGTGATTTAATTGGGACATGATCCCAAAGACATCAAAGCTACTGAACAACTAATCAAGAAAAAGAATGATGACATTGCAACACTCAAAAATAAATTGAAGGTACCTCAACTGTAGCATCCTTAGACACAGGAAGTATTGGAAAATCAAACAAGGCATGAAGAGTTGATGGACTTAGTCCATAAACTAAATGATTAGTTAAGGGAAAAAGATAAGGAATTGGACACTTTAATCCAATTGAAGAAAAGTGATCTTGGTGCTACATTAGTGAATGCCATCCCAGTAGTCTCAATGACTGTTCCTTCGACATTGACAACCTCATTGGCTCCCACAGCTCCTATGGCCACAACACAACAGGTTTCAACAGAGTCTACATCAGTAGCAGGTACATCAGGTGAAGAAGGAGCAAAGTTAGTTAAAGCTATGGAAGAGATGTCCATACATGCAATAGAGATGAATAAGCTCAACAAAAAGGTGACAATCTTGGAAACTGATTACAAGCTTGCCAAAATAATGCACAAAGAAGAAGTGCAAAAAGCTGCCAGGATGAGTGAGAGATTAAAAGCCATGGAGAAGGACCTAACACTAAAGGAACCCCTTGCGCAGGCTAAGGAACTACTATGTGCCAATATCATTGACTCTATTAATGATATTTGGCCATATATTCAGGTGATTTTTGAATAAATAGATTTAATAGAAATGGCTACAAAGGCCATCCAAAGAGTAAAAGAAGAATTAGGAGATGATAAAAGAGGCCACCAGAATCATCCAATTCCTTAACAATAAGAATAAGTATGAACTTTAGGAATTGGAAATAAAGGACAAAATATACACAATTTTGGAGGTGAGAAAGGTCCTATCCAAGAGAAACTTAATGCTAAACTTGGAGGACAAGTGTCAGAATATGCAAGTAGCCGTTGATATATTTATGACTAAATTTCAGATTTTGTGAGAGAAAGGGTTACCTAATCCCTTAATGATAAATGAAAAGCTCATGACATAACAGGATTACAATAGCAAAATCAGAGAGCTAGCAAAAGAATAGGTCAATACATCATTAGTCAGGGCATTTCCAACAGGAAAAGTACTCTACCAGACATTTGAAAACTTGTTTTACCTCCAGCATGAGGTAAAACACTTGTTTATCAATAAGCCTACTTTTTCCAAGTACACCGAGGCAGATGAAATATATAGGAGGATGCTAAAAATCCAATTACCTGATGCTGAAGCATGGGAGAAATTAACTAATTTAATGTAATAAGTATGCAGTAAAAAGGTTAATGTACAGTAAAAGTAAAACAACCAGGTAAAAAGATGAAGAGAGATCAACAGAGTTAAATTGTATCAATGTCAAAGTGTATCAGATGAAAGCCTAAAGTAAATGAAGCTTTCATTGTGAAAGATCAAACAACAAAGCAACATAAAGGGCTAAAATCAAACCATAAAAGGCAGTGGTACCAAAATAAAAGGGATAGCATGAAGTAGTTCAATAGTTGTCTCTATCTTCTTGCAAGAATATATTTTTATTTCTTAGATTAAATCTCAAATTAGTTTGAGATATTTTGTAACAAATTTTTGTATAAATACTTCACAATTCGAAGTATGTAGTGTGGATTCTATTAGACATTTCTATAGACTTTTTTATCAAGAAGAACGAGAAGGCTATTGTATCAATTGATGAGCCAGTAAGCTGGATTGATTAATAAAGATCAGACTATTCCAAGGAGTCATGTGTTGAGCGAATTTCAGACAAGTATTTTCATGTGTCTTTGTCAATTTCTCAAAGTTATTCATAATCTTATATGTGTTTCAATCTAAATTCTATAACTAGAAATATATTTCAGAACTTGTTTAAATCACACTCTGTTTTAACAGTTAAGCATTTGAATGTTTTCTTATGATATTTAAATTAAAGTATTCTTAATTTCTCTTTGGTTTAAATTGATTTCATGAATAATCCGGGTTAAAGGATTCTTAACTGCACTTTGATTTCAATTACCCCTTCCTTCCTCATTCATTATCCAGGTCTGAGAACCCTTGACTACTCTCTCACCCTGAGTGAAACCCTTTCACCCCTCTATCTCAAACATCTGAAATACACTCTGTTATCTTGTCATTAGAACATCCCCTTTAGTGAGTTGATCTAGCCTTGCTTCCTATCAGTTGACTCCATAGCCCAATGGTCCAAAAGACATCAATTTATCCATCTGTTTAAGAGATCCCACCACCCAATATCAAACAAATCAAAACTCCTTGAACAATTATAGCTATCCTAAAACCTCTTAACTAAAACAAAGCAAAATCTTAAAGATAGAGCCCTCTCTATGCATTAGGAAGGCTAGGTCCTAATCTGCAAAAGTGGATTGTGGTTACATTTGGTTTTTCCTTCTTATTATTCCAAAGGAATTATCAGAGTGATAACATGTTTACCCAAAACTGAAGGAAGGAGTTTCATTATGGTAGTGGTGATGTATTTTAGGTATATGACTGCTCCTAAGCTCATACATCAAGGGGATATTTTTATTATTGAAAACTTCTAAACCCAATTACGCATGTTAGTATAGGATCAAGATCAAAAAATGACATGTACATGTGGACTAATGAGATTAGAAAACATCATGAAACGAAAAAATAAAAGGTTACTAAGGTTCATTTAAAAAATCAAACCACACAAAGGAATCACAACATTTTTTGCACGGATCCCTATGAATATTTCTTCGATAGCCATGCAAATCTACAAACTGGAAACTTAGTAGGTTGCAGACTTCTTCACATTGAATGAGTGGAATTCTATTGAAAATACAAGTATTGATATATCAATCCCAATCCATTCCTCTCTTTAACATGAACTAAGCAGCCCCAAAGGACTCCTCTTGCCTCCCAATAGGACAAATATGATTAATGGAATAGAGGGAGCCAAGAATTGGACTTGGGGCTACATATACTAGTATACTTCAAGTGAAAAAGGATAAGATTATGCAAATTTATGCTTCTAAAATTTCCATTTTAGTGAGCTTTGCTTTGCAATGAGAGGACAATTCACCATTGAGAGCTTTCTCGTAACTTCTTTGAGGACCTCTTGCATAGGATATGGAAGAGGGGCTTTCCTTTATGATATATCTAGAGCACCATTTCTCACCATAATCCGTTTAGTGTCTCTCATATGATTATTGTATATCTTTACATCAACTAATAAAGAGAGTTTTCCTTCCCATTTTATTGACTTTACTTCTTTCATGTTTTCCACAGCCTTATGCTTTCAATCTCATGTTCTTTCATAGAAATAAATACATTGCATGTTTGTTTGTATTTTCCATTCTAGAAATATGATTTTTGACTCTCTTGTAGGTAGTAACAGGTATGCAAAAGAATATAAGGATTTGGGCCACCCTTGTCTCAAACTCCAAACAAAAATTGTAATAAAATTTGATATTGCTATCATTTTTTAACTATAATGAAGGACACTGCTATCTTTTGATTGATTCTATTACTAATAAATATAAATTTGTATACATTTCACTATTGTTAACTTATGTTGATTTGTATTTGTTTAGATTCATGATAAGTTATATTCTCTTGGATTGTATGAATTTATCATTTAATTATTTGATGCAAGAATACATTTTTATGCTACCTTCTTAACTATTTATTGAGTTAAGTCTTTCTATGTATCAATTTAACTATTATTACATTATAAGAGTTATTTCAAGTAGCTTCATAACTCATCTTAAAATATCATGTTCAGTTCCTATCATTTCATATTCTCTCAATTGGGATATATGAACCAGTTTTTTTTATCTCAATTGGGAATGGTAGATTTAGATAGTTCTGTTAGTTTTATTGTTGTTATTAGATTAAATTGCATTTAGGTTTAAAAAGCATTATTGAGAACTTTTTTTGAGGATAAATTCATTCAGTGGCAATCAGAGCCACATAGTAGTGCACATCAGCACACCGAATGAATATAGGCCTAATGAGGGCCTTGATTAGGCGACCCTCCCTTGTTGCAAAAGCAAGTTTTTCACATATCAATAATTGGCATTAAAACTAAGGTCAGAATAACAATATATCCCTGTGGAGTCATTCATTCTGAATGAAATTAACTATCAATGGCTCGAACCCAAATTCATGTATGGGAATTTAGTTTTAATTTTCCATTTATCGTCATTTCCAAAAAGGCATTTCACTCTTGTCCAAAATTATGTTTAATGACGAAAAAATTATATATGCATGTGAGCATCCTCTCCAATTTTTTACTAGTTGTATTAATCACCATGTTGATAATGAATGTGTTCTATAAAAACTGTTGGCATTGAATTTCAAAGGGTGGGCTAAAAATTGGTTAAAATATCTATCACCAGGTCTTCACTACTAGGAATAATTATCAAATGATTCTTCTAATGCTTTTAAGAATTATAATTACAATGAGTTAACTTGTGAATTGTAAGATCTACAAAAGGGATAAGTTGAATTGACTAAGGGTTTCTTATCGAGATTGATGTTTATTTGTCATATGTTTCCTTTAGTTGATAGGCCTTCTCTAATTCAAGTTGTTCGACATTTTATACATGTTAATTCTCTTTATTTTGAATAAGATCAGTTAGATATTATTAAGTTGATATGATATTTTGATACTAATAAAGAAATCATAAGTGATTCACAAGAGAGTTCCTATCTTACTTATCCACCTTCTTCCCCTACTGGGAAATAAGAGATCACTTGCTCATAAAGTTTAATCTTCTTACATGTTGAGATCCCTTTGGAAGAACTAGTTGTGGAAGTAATCCCTATTAATGATGAGACATTTTGGTTCCAATTGCATTCACCTTTGTCTCTAGAATCAAAAGGAAAAAAAAAGAGGAATCTTTACCTAAGGACGAAGAAGGAGACCACCGTTTCTAATATTCACCTTTGTCTATAGAATCAAAAGGAAAAAAAAAAGAAGAGGAATCTCTACCTAAGGACAAAGAAAGGCACTGCCCTTTCTAATATTCGACAATCACTTTAAAAAAAATTGAGAAGAAATCATTCTCTTGTAATCAAAATTGTCTTTCAAAACAATTTTCTTGTCATTTAAATGTAAAGAATCAACAGGAATATATTGGAGTTACACTCATGGAGGTGTAGTAACTCATGGTAAGAATTTAATTCTTGTTACACTCATGGAGGTGCGATAACTCATGGTAAGAATTTAATTCTTACAGTAGATGAATAAATTCTTGTAACACTTAATTTCCAAAATGATAATTCATTTTATAAATATTGCATTTATATAGTTCCATGATATGAAGTTTTACTAGACTTTATTAATTCTCAATAAAAATATTAACTATAATTTATTTTCTGAAATAATTTACTATTTTAAATAAAAACTTATTTACATATTGCTTTTCTCTTTTTCTATAAAAAAAAATACACAAATATAAGTGAAGAATAATTCTTGTTAAGAATATGCTTATTTACTTGAATGCAAATGATTTTAAATTCTCTTATTCTTTAGAAGTGAAATTTCAATTATATAATATCCATACAAAACATTACATACCTTTTATAAATTTTAAATCTTTAGAAGTGAAATTTCAATTATATAATATCCATACAAAACATTACATAACTTTTATAAATTTTAAATCATATTGAAATATCTTTAAATGCAAATAATGTGGAAAAAAAATATTAAAAAAAAACCATCTACGAGACTGTCAATACCAAACTATATATTACTATTTCATAAATGATCCCATTTAAGATATTATATGAACACAAATAACGTAGTTAAAATAAATCTTTAGATACTAATAAAAATGACCCAAGTTAGAATAAATCAATATCATCGCATTGACCCAAGTTAGAAAAAATCTACTTATGAAAAAATTAAACCTTATTAATTATCACCCTTGAAGGTGTTCTAAATACTGTGCTAAGATTTAAAACTTATGGAAAAGGTTATAAATTACAATTAATTTTAAAACTTTAATTAAGAAGATTTTATATTTAATGAAACACATATGG
>APFE031205252.1:50211-74861 GCA_000404065.3 Pinus taeda
TGGTCTAATAATTATCTGAGAGGTTTGGTTTCCATAGTCTCCTAGTCTAATCCCAACAAAGAATGTACACCTAAAAGATATTCTAAATATAATTTTTTTAGTTGAAAAAAATATATTAATAACCAATTATTTCAATATATATCATATTAATTAAGTATTTCCAATAAATCGTAATTATTTTTTTTAGTTGAAAAAATATATTAATAACAAATTATTTCAATATATATCATAATTAAAGTATTTCAATATAAGTCGTAATTACAATATTCCAGTGTCCATCTTCATATGTGTTCACTTGAACATTTTTTTTCAACTTCAGATTATTTAAATCGTAAAGGTTTATATCCCCATCTTTTAATACCTAACATTGATTGGGTTAAGATGTATTTTTACAATGACATCAGCGTATATTTTACGAAACAATTATGCATGGATACTAAATTCGAACATTTATTTCACTACAAATAAATGGACCGTAAGGCGTTTCCGTCTGAAATGAACTCCCCTAAAACGCCTTTCTGTCTTAATGTTAACCGTCGGATCTATTGTTAGACGATGCAACCATTATCTGTCGTCTGATTATCTGCCCGTATGTCTACCCACTTGGTCTGTCGTGTACACATCCAACTCACTATCGGGCGAAGTTCCGTCGGTTCCTTCTTTGTGCTTCTTCCTCTCCCGGTGGCTGAGCAACTAAAGTTCCTCTGCAACTCTATTCTTTTATGCCTAAGCTTCATCTGTCCTTCTCTCTTCTACCTCAGCTTCAGCTTTCTTATTTTATGCTCCTTCTTCAGCGGCTTGCCTGATTCACACCACACAATAGCCAATTCGCTGCAGAGGAGAGCGGGGGCAAATGCCTTTGCTGCACGGGATTTATCAACGCAGTTTGTTTGTAAAGAATCTGCAGGTAATAACCGAGGTGCGGCAAGGTTCTGATATGCTCTTTGTTATGGATGCTTCTTCTGGTTTTGTTGTCACTATTGAAGAGAAAAGAAACCTTCGTCAATCGTATCGTTGAATCCTTCCTGTCTGGTGCCGCACAAAATATTGCCATAATGCGTGTTGTGATCACGCATCCCAGGACTATATATATATTTTTATTGCTTTATCTCTGACGAGGTACACAAGGGCCGCGCCACATCCATGCACTTGCAAGACTCTTATTTAGACACCCTCGGCTTTGAAAAACAATCAGGAAGAATTGCAACATCACTGATACTGGAGCCTTAAACATGCGTTGCATCCACCATTCATTAGTCTTAGCCAGAGCCAAGCGTTTTAGAGCATTTAGTAGGCTTAGCTAGAGCATATGATTATAATATGGCTCCAATTGATCCTCATTCCTTCACAGATTCCATGCATCCTCTAACACAACATGTCCATCTTTCATTGTATTTTGATTTTAGTAGCAGAAGAATTGATGGGTCTGTCATTCTGACTCTTGAAAGTCGTTATTCTGGGGATATATATATTGATACCAGATGACTTGAAATACATGGAGTTTACCATGACACCACTGAATCTTTTTCATCTTCTGCTTCCATGCCTTTCATTTTGGAAAATCCAGATCCCATCAAGGGCAGTCTTCTCAGAGTTTCTCTTACAAATCAAATCACTTTTATCATAACATTCAAAACCCATCAATCAGCTTCAGCTATTCAATGGTTGAATCCAGCACAGACTGCAGGGAAAAAATTCCCATATGTCTACACCCAATGCCAGTCTATCCATGCCCGTTCCATATTCCCCTGTCAGGACACTCCCAGAGCGAGGATTCGGTACTCGGCTGTGTTAAACTTTCCTGAGCAGATGAGATCTGTAATGTTTGCTGCCCATAAGGGCTGGATGACTCCTTCCATTTGAGAAGCAAAGGGAGCATGCCCTGAAGAGAAGTGGGCGACGCATGGAAGAGTTGTTGACCATTTTTCAATGCAGTAGTCAATACCTCCATATCTGTTTGCATTTGCGGTGGGGAATATTGTTTCTAAGGAGGTTAGTCCCAGGACTAGGATCTATTCTGAACCTGGTCCTGTTCTGGAAGCTGCAGAACGTGAGTTCCTGAACACAGGGGAGATAATAAAGCAGGGGGGAATTCTCTTTGGTGAATATGAATGGGAGAGATTCGATCTCCTTGTATTGCCCCCGAGTTTCCCATTTAGAGGAATGGAGAATCCCAGGCTGGTCTTCTTAGCTCCTACTGTCATTGCAGCGGATTTGAGTGGTGGGCATGTTCTGGCACATGAGCTCGCACATAGCTGGACCGGAAATCTCATCACCAATGCCACAAATAATGACTTTTGGCTAAATGAGTTGTTATTACATGCATAGCTAACTATATCTTACCACATGCTAAAGAAAATACGTTGTTGAAGATTTGAGTTTTGAGGGTTTAGGGTTTTACGTTTTGGGAAATGTGTTTTTGCAGGGTTTTACGTTTTGGGAAATGTGTGCAGGGTTTTACGACCTATGCAGAGCGAAGAATTGTGGAAGTTGTACAGGACGAGGAGCGTGTAGCTTTGAACATCGGCTTAGGCTGCTCAGATTTGAAGGATGAGATGCTTAGATTCAAAGGTAATATGGAATTTACCAAATTGGGAACAAACCAGGAAGGGGTTGATCCAGAGGATGTTTAATCTATTGTCCCTTATGAAAAGGGTTTTCAATTCCTTTGGTGTATTGTTCGTGAGGTCTTACTCAGTCTCTTTTCCGTTTATTGTTGTTTTATGTATCTGTATGTTGCTCGTTTCGATTCCATTCTCATCCTCCTACGGATAACACATAATGTCAATGCTGAGAAGGTTCGAAGCTCAGTTTTATTGATGCAACAGTCCAAACTCATTCTGTTGATATCTATACATTTCTGAGTGCAGGTTGGGCGCCCTGAGTTCGATGAGTTTCTGAAAAAGTATATCCAATGTTTCAAGTTCCAATCCATTGATACCGATACATTCCTGGTTTTTCTGAAGAGGAATCTTCCCGGCATAGAGGATAAAATCGATTTGGATGTTTGGGTAGATGGGACTGGAATTCCTCTAGATGTCATGGAGCCCATTTCCACCATCCACGACAAGGTCTTGTCTGCATCACGGGACTTCATAGCCGGACGAATGCCCTCTAATGAGGAAGTGAGCAAGTAGCAGGGTCAAGAATGGAAACTTTACTTGAAAAGTCTCCCAAAGAAACTTAAGCCATCACAGGTGTGCAGCCTTTTCAAATTATTTACACTTGCCCTATTATGATCAAATTTTGGTGGACTGAAAATACTTTTACTAAAAAGATAGAAGGGAAAAGTAATAACCATTTCTGTTTGCTTGACATTGTGTGCCCGAGTTTTCTCAATAAAAGTCAAGATTCCAGACCACCACTAAAATTTTCTTTTATTCTTTAGTTTAGTTGCCTACACCTAGATATCCAAAACCTGAAACCAATTACTATATCCATAACCCACTGAAGGACTCTTGCACTCTTTTGTTCCCATTTCCTTATTGGGAATGGTTGTGCTCAATCAGGTGGAATACGAATATGCATTTCTAAAACGTTTGTTTTGTTGGGATGCTCCAGTGTGTCTGGCCTGCTGATGCACCTACCTTGTTCTTCCAAGTAATAACAAATATTATAACTAGAGTATACTACTCGAGGATCCTATCACTGACATGGCCAACCTACCTTGTTCTTCCAAGTAATAACAAATCTTGTAACTGTAGTATACTACACGAGGATCCTGTCACTGGCATGGCCACCTTCTTTTGATTTTAAACAGTTGTGCTACTCAAAGTGAGATACAATTACGTTGAACTAAAATGTTTTTTCTGTTTGGATCCTTCTATATATCTAGCTTGCTACAAGTAAAACTCAATTATAACTATCATAATTGAAGCACACTACCGAAGGATTCTAAACAACTTTGCTACATAAAAGGAAATCACGAATGTGCACCAAATTGTTTATTCTAATTTTAGGTCCTAGCGCTGTCGTCTTGTTTTCAGTGTTGGAAACAAAAAACAATGCAAATATCTAATGCTCTTTGCCCTGTTTTGAGATATAAGAGAGCCAAAGCTCTAGAAAATCAATCCTTGGTTGTTATGTGCACACCTAACTTATTGTATTAATTGAATGCAGATGTCATCTCTAGATGGACGATTTGGATTTAGCATGAGCAACAAGTGGGATATCAAAGTGGCATTTTTTACAATTGTTGCATATTCTGGTTACAAACTTCTCTTTCAGGAAATCGAAAAATGTCTTAAGGAAACAGGAAGAACAATGTTTCTCAGGCAACTCTATACAGGTTTGTTGCAAAGTGACTTGGAAGAAGGGAAGAAGTTTCCTCGAAGAGTGTTCGAGGAAGCCAAAGACGTATATCATCCAATTGCTCAGGGTGTAGTTGAATCCCTTTTAAGCAATTTCACATAGAGATGTATAACCAGAATATAGGTGAAGAAAACCTTTATCAACTTTTTGTGCATTGTGATGCCAATGGTGTGTGCATTTAAGAAAGTACTAATAAAATGTAATTAGTATTTACATCATTTTTTACGTCCTCGTGACTTTTATAGTGAGACAACGATGCAGTCACCTTTGTTGTAAGGCATTCGCAGAAATGAAAAGAACAATTTTTAAACTTAGCCAGAAAACAAATTTATTCTCATAGAAAGTCATCCATAATACTCAAGGAAAAATCCTTATTGAAAGTCATCCATAATACTCAAGGAAAAATCCTTATTGAGTTACAAGGCACTACTACAGACTAACCCCCCTTAAAAGTAGGACACACAGGCTTCGAAAATACCCTTTCTAGCTTTGTTTTTCTCCCAGAGAACCTAAAACTAAACACCACCCCTCCAGCCCCAAAACAAGTCACCTTTCCTCCTATATCCCTCTTTTCTAGAGATCCCAGAACTTTCTAATTTACCCCTAAAAGATCGCTAAGGGCTCCTTATAAACTAGACAAAAATAGAACATATATAACAGATCACTAAATTTAGTAAAATAGACTCCTAAAATTACTGAGCAAAATGACAAGAACTATGAGATGTGGAAGAATTCAATTACTGAATGTGGGAGAAATATGTTAGCTGGGATGCTTTGCATCATCCTCCCCTTTTAAAAATTTAGAATCTTCTGAATCAAGGTCACCTGGTGCATCTACTTGCAGTATTTAAGTAGGTCAGTTTATGTGATAGAAGTATTGTAGGAATTTGGCAGACCTTACCACTTTAAAAAATATAGCTTGTATGTAATGGAATGTGTCACAACTAATTTGGTGTCGAGCACTCGTTCAACTTGACTTGCTTCCAAATTTTTTGTGCACTGACTATTGCAGCCTATAGATGCACCATAAAATAAGTTACAACAAATATAAAGCAGAAGAGTGTTTTGCCTTCACACAGCTGCTGTGTAAACATCCAGCCAAAAAACCATGCTAAGCCCCAGACATCCATACAAGTTGAAAAGAAATAGGGCTTTTTGATAACACAGTAAAGCTCAAGGGAAAAAAATACTACCATATATTTCTATATTTTCAGTCAATACATGGTAATATAAAATTCAGGCTTCAACAAATAATTTGGGCCTTGGATCTTCAGACAATACACTCTAAGCTTATTTATCCAACTTTGTTTTTTTCTTGAATCAGGTGGCAGTAACACTAAGCTACATTGAATTAACAACATCAAAATTTTAAATTAAATAACACACATTCCAAGTTAGCCCAAGGCCTTGTGCAGCAATTATCCCTGAATTACCTCTTTCTAACAAGAGGCAAACAACTAATCATGTTTATCAGGGATAGCAAATGTAGGAAATACATCAACTAAACATGCAAGATAAATATACTGAATGTTAGATTTTTTTTGTTAATCTTCACATATCCTCTCGACCTGCATCTCCTAGAAAGCAAGGTTTTGTCTTACTGTCTATGTAAGGACAGCTGAATAGTACTTTAGGAAGGTTAACTGACCCTTGCTTTATGAATAGCCCTTTAGGAAGAAAAAATCATTTTAGCCTTTATATAAAGAGAAGTATTGAATACATTTAATTAAATAATAAAAAAATATATAATGAGGCAACAAAAACTGTCAAAAAAAAGACAGGCATAGGAGAATGCAACATAGAAGACAGCAGGATAATCAGGCAACAACTTGAATAGATAAATTGTAGTCACACTTAAGTGTGGGAGAATTCCAGATAATGTAAGGTTGACTCATGCATTTTATTTCCAAAGCACTGCAATTCTCTATTGTATATTTTACTCTCTAATATTCGTCCACTATGAATACATCATTCTTTCTGCTAAAATTAAAATATTTTAGTTGATGGTATGTCTTTTATTTGTTGTACATTCATGCCTTAATCAATAAATTTGATTCCAATTGCTGAGCACTCTAGTGTTGCAAACACAAGCTCAATATCTCTCTTTGATCACTGGAATTTTTTCCAATATTTGATACCAAAGCTAATGGTCTGTTCATAAGAAGGCCAGACTTTAATTTTCAGGTTGGTTACCTATTTGAAAAAGAACAAGCAATACAACAAACACCAATGCAAATTAGAAGTCTCAAATTACACTAGAACCATGGTTGTATCTAGCTTGACTTTCTTCTTTGTCTAAAACAGCTGGTTGTAAAATTTAACAGCATGGGATTCCATCTGGAAGTTGCAAATGGGAATTCCATTATTGAACAAGATCATTTAGCATTCTGGAAGAAGATGAAGTCAAACATACCATATGAACTGCTAATCATAGGACTCTTACTTGTAGCATTTTGAGCATTAATGATCAAATGACTCACATCAGCAGTGCCAAAACACCAAAAGAAAAGTGGAGCACACGCGTTTGAAAATAAAGCTGTAACTGTGAGATTTGTCTGAGGGAACTTCACCAAATAAAGAGGAGGCTCCTAATATGTAGCCAAACACAACAATCAATTGAAATTCAAGTTGTTTAACATTTATGAATATCAAGCTTGTCATCCTAAGATATAGCTGAGGAAGTTTTTACAAATAAAGATGACAACATAAGATGTGGCCAACAACATCAATCACTTCAAAAAATTGTTAGAGATGCTAGCACCTGTTGAGGCACCAATTCAAAATGTACATGCAGTCATTGCCTTGCTTGCATTACTAGCCTAATCTTATGACAGTCTGGTCACTTCATTTGACATGGAGCCCAGATCGCCATAATAATGCAAGAGAAGACATGAAAGAAATATTCAAGGTTGATAACAAAAAACACAGTTTTCTTTCAGCAAGTAGGAACAAGAAGTTCGAGAAAAAGGTTGTTGATCTGACACGAAAATGAGATTCGCTTGCAATTATATTTTTTGTTGCTAAAATAGCCATGTATAATTCATTTATTGCAAAAAGCAATGGCACCACACCAAAGGAGCATTGGAAAATGTTTTCAGTTGAAAAGGAGGATAAAGCAAATGTGGCAACATACTTCAGGTAGTCTGAGCCTACTACTTACATCAATGCTCCATCGGTTGGTGCCCTTCCATTTTTCCATGGTCATCCTTCCTAGCAAGCATGTGAAAATTAATGTGCACCAAATTCATCTCACAGAATTGAATATATTTGTACTCAAAATATCACCCCAATGAAAAGCCCAAATAAACTATGCACCTGGCAAACTGCACAGTCAGGCACAATGGATGTAGGAAGCTTTCAATGGCGGTGGTTTAGGATTATCTGATTTTCATGGCCTCCATGGCTAAGTGGGTAGTACACAATCAAGCACACTAGATGCAGGAGCTTGAGTTTGCAATTGTAATGGCGGTGGTTTATTGTATTTTTTTCAACTAAAAAAATTGTGTTTGGAGTAGTTTTCAGATATATATAATTTTGCTTGAGATTGGACTGCGTTTGGAGTAATTTTCAGATATATATAATTTTGTTTGGGATTAGACCTCCCTACTTAACTATTAACCATTAAACCACGTCCTAAAAACTATTGAAGATGTCTGAATGGCTAAGTGGTTCGTTATAAATCTGGTAACTGATTACGATGCAATGGGAAAACACCTTCAGCGTCGCTCAAACCTGCGCCCAAATGGAGACCTTGAATGTATTTGTTTCGCCATACGCTGGGAGCTGCCAATGCAGACAATTTATAGCAGCACGAGGTGGGATTCGTATGCATGGGCCTTCCGGGTGCCCGCCAAAATGGTGGATGTCATTGTTCACAGAGTATAATTTACCTTATGCCTAGGGCACAGCGTGCCGGGATTCAGAACCGCGAGCGGACCTACGAGGTGAGAAAGCATCGTGAACAGGAGAAATGAATGCTCAAGAGGACCTATTCCGATTGTGCGAATGGAGAAAATGAATGTTTGGCACGAGGGATCGTTTGAAATTGCACGGGTGTTGGTTGCCAGCACAGCGAGTGCCAGCTCGGAGGTGGTGGGGCAAAGAAGTGTTAATTAGTGTTATATGTTATCGATTGCTTTACATAGTGTTATATGTTATCGATTGCTTTACATAGTGTTATATGTTATCTATTGCCTTACGATGTTTTCTTTGCAACATCTGGTGCAAATGCTAGTGTAATATTCTATTGAAATTATATTTTCCATCTTTAGGTTTCGAATATAAAAACCGAATTATCAGTTAAATCTAATGGTTAAAAGTGTTTTTTAAAGAATATTAATGATAGTGTAGAAATTTTGTTAACTATATTTGAAAAGAAAATTACCATCTAATAAGAAATTTTCTGGTTAAATTTCATTATTGTTGGTCTTTATGTTTTATGGTAATGGGTGATGCCAAAAGCATGTTGATTAAATATAGGTTTTTTTACGCATGGAATAACTTATCATGTTATATATGTGTTGTGTCTCGGTGAAGAAATTTTCTCACGCATGATTTGTGTTAAATGAGAAGGGTCTTTTAGAAATAATATATTTGGATATGACATGTTGTAACATTATATAGGCTATAGTAGTCTAAAGGATATCAAGGATATGGTTATTTGAATAAAAAAAATAAAAAAATGAGAATTGAGTTTCTCCATAACCCTCTATATATAACTAATTTCCAATTTATTGGTAGTATATACTTAAGTCTATAGTTGGAATTACGTATAGAAATAAGAACTTGACCCCTTAAAGAGTAAAAAAGTTTCAAATTCTTAGTACTTCAAATAGTGAAGGTGAAGAGTCCATCCCTAAATCATTGCCAATAATGTTGCTAGATCTGGCATGAGGGTCCCAACAATATTTACTTCAAATCAAAAACATAATTTGTCATAATTCACACTGGAAGTTCATGTCACCCCTTCTAATTCCTTGTCTGAATTCTCATCCTCTCATATCACTATAATCATTTGGATCTTTGGATCCTCCTAAACTCAACTATTGGATATAATTCTAATATAAAATGGAACATTATAAAAGTTTTAATCTATATGGGTAACCTTGGGGTGGAAAAATTGAAGATATTGGATTGTAACCCCAAGTTTAGGGGAAGGTCCTAATTTGGTGATTTAGGGTTCAAAAACTTTGAGAATCTATTTTGTTGGTGTACATGCACAGTGTCCTACCATTTTCCATTGTTTAAGAGGACTACTATTTATAAAATGCCTATTTTTAGCATGGGTGCTTCACTCAATGAACCTTTGACCTATCACGTGCATTTGTGGTATATTAAACAATACCCTTAATTTGACTACATATTGAAAAATACCCCTAAGAATAGGATTTTTTAACCCACTACCAATACTAACCTAACACACCTTCCTAATTTAAAAATTCCCTACTTCCACTAAATATTGTAGGTATCAATTTTTTCATTAACATTTTTTATACCCCTTTTATATTTTTTCATTAACTTTGAGCTCCATTTTTTATACCTACCAAAATAAAAAACCTTTACCCCCTATATATTTCCCAATATATTATGCCATTTTTTCCTTAATATATATTCCCCAATATGACCCACATGGTATGGTATTTCTCCCCCAGTAAATCCCCTGTGATTTTTTGTAGGTGTTTCCATCCAGGATGACATGTGGTAGTCACAGGGAAATTACATAACATCTTATTGGACTAGCATGGGCTTACCTAGAAGGCAGTGGCATAACATCATAGTGGACTAGCATGACCTTATCTACAACGTAGTGACATGATATCATAGTGGATGAACATGGTCTTATGTATTAGCATTATCCATTAGAAGTATCCTCCACCTAAGTAAGTGTGCAATTATCCTTAAGTAGCATTCCGATTCTTGGATTTCACCATATGCACATATTATTCTATTCCTTAAGGCTACTTATCCATTAGAATTTAATCTTATTTTCTAAATCTAACTCTATTTGTAGAGTTGAGACTTACATACATGATATGCAATACCATGGGTTTCCAAAATCATCTTGTAAACCACCATTGGTAAAATTCTACTTTCTAGGAATAAGTGCACATTTGAGGAGCAATTATACCCTCCCTTCTAGGAGTGAATATACACTTCACTTGGATTGTTATGTGTAATTGAGTTTCACTCTATATTGGGCTATATAACTCTATTTATATCTCTCGCTCCACTTTTTACTAGCTAAATATACTCTTGAGCTAATGAACTAAGACTAAGGGGGAGTTTACTTTCTCATACATGTGCATGCACTAAAGAACCATACCTTTTTTCCTCTATACAAGCGAGAATTACAAATATGTTCTTATGGCATTCAATGTAATACAAGAAGTTCGATTTATCTCATGGTCTTATAATTTCAATTAGTCTCTTTGGTCTAAAGAGTAGTACCTCATTCTCTCTTTGTTCTCTTTTGTCTTAGTTTTACACTTGTGAGCGTATATTATTCTTCACAACTAGTTCTTTGTATGTTTGTGATCAAAATATAACATGGTATCAAAGTTTTATGATATAAAAGATTCAAATATATAACATGGCATCAGAGCATACAGGAAGCACATGTTGCACACATGTTATCATTGATGTCAATTATGTCATTGGTGTCCATGATAGAACGAAAAATCATGCAACAAAGGTAGTAATGCCATTAGAGGATTGAACAGCAAAGGAAGAGAAAACATAGTAAGGGAAGAAAAATGAGTTAACAGAAAACATGACTGAGGAAGAAAAAACAACAGACAATCACATTGCCAAGAGTTGATGGCCTTCCATATTAGACCTCGAGATATTTTCCTCTCAGTGTATCGAACATCCTAACCCATCAGATATCAAACCTTAGCCTTAGTATTTTCTAGTTCTCAGTGTGTGAGATGTCTTTCCCCTTGGAACATTAGGCTCATTCTATTTTTGTTCTCCTACAAATTCTCGACATTTGATGTCTAATAAACGACACAAAGGAAATCAATGAAAATTCATTGCCAATAGTTGATGGCTCATCATATTGGTCCTTGGGGTATCGTACCTGAGATTATCATCCATATCAACCCTTTCCTTATTGACTTCAATGTCGATTAGGTGTATGTCTTATTAAGGCATAGTCCATTTCATCTTATTGACCAAATTGGCCTTCAACATATCAAGCATTTCTAAATTATAAAACTAAGACTCTCCAATAGATAGAGATATGATATTTGGACCTACTCATAAAGAAGGGTGAGGTGGCCTGCTAAGTGGAAAAGAAGATGACATGGCAAGAACAATGAATTACATCTGGCGTTTATCTTTTGAAAAATTGGATGGTTGACTAAACCAATGGTAGGTAACATGTGGTAAGTACACATCAACACTTATACATGTGGTAAGTCATGATTGTCTATAGAAAGTGATGTGGCAAGCAAATTGGTAGGTGATGTGGCGAGGTGGGCCATATCATGCCATGGACTATCAAAGTATTTGAGTAGGATTCCTTTGGTCTGTGGGTTCTACTGACATCCAATAAAGTCCATATTCAAGGTATAGTCTTTGGTCACGAGGTGCTGAATGAGAACGCATAAGAGCTTTGGGTCTTAGTATATCACCACATTGGTAAATATCACTCGCTAAAAAATATTTTGATATCCAGTACGTTTCATTCCCTGGAATTGGCACTAGGTCATGAGGCACTAAGGGATGGTTCCTAAGGGCTTAATTCCCTAATTTTGTCATCTTATTGATGTTTCAGAAAGGAAGGAATAAATTCAATCCACCAATACCTGATAAGGAATAGACTATGGTCAAACTAAGAGGTCACACGAGAATAAGGTGTGGAGCCAAAAAGGGGTTATGGGGCTTTTTCTTACTTGTAAATCTAGATTCAATTGTAAGTCTACCAATGTCTAATATGTTCAAATTTTGATTATAGCATGTGGTCGCGAAGGTAGTGAACTCACCTTAAGAGTTATTAGTTTATGGAATTACCAATGTATTGGAAAATAATTGTAACTGAAATCTCTTGATATCTGATATGCTTAGGTAGTGGTAATAAGGACATGGTCACATAAAGAATAAATCTTAATCATGGGATCTAGTGGAGAATTTCCATTACATAATATAGACTTGTTGTAGCGGCTGCAACACCCTCCAAAATTTTGGCCTGCATCCAATTTCTAAGCCTTCCTTGAGTTTTTACTTGATGTTTGCAATCATGCAGGCTCACCCTATGGGCTTGTGTGAGTCTTTGGACCCCCCTTGCATGACTATTTAACAAACAATTTTTTCATGTTGGTCTCAATGCCACGCTTGCAAACATGTTATGGTTGTGCACAAGGCCCTTGCTTTGTGTGTACATGTAGTGTTCACTATGTAAACATCTACCGCACTCACACACAAAGTTGTATGCACTGCCACACAAGCATCATCGTAGTCATTCAATGATCCATCAAAAGCATCGCGCTTGTCGCTCACACCTTCGATCAATCACGTTGAACATATGTTGTCTTGATGGTTTGAGGTGTCTTTTCGTCAAGTTATGTTGAGTGTGTTCACATGGTCGAGTATGCAGAAATTCACTTTCTCACACACTTAGACATTTTGCTAAAGTAATGATGACCAGATCACCCTCTAACAACCGGACCTCCACCCTGCAATCGACTTAACTGATTGTCACCCAAAACAATGTAAAAGTGTCTAACAAGCCATTTCAATATGAGTTGCCCGCAAGCTCATCAACCAACCCTCCTGTTGGTCAACCAAAGAGTTTGACTGGGTAGTGACCCCGAGACTCACTCCCCTCAAAAATTGCATAGAAGCTATAGCTCTTGCCCAATCCATTCACTGAGGAAATTGTGCAAATAGGTTGGACAAACACCAAGTCCCCATCCCCGTCTCCCTCCAGGAATTGCATAGTTTTTCCATCCATCCACCCAAATCACTGGCCGACTGCTCACCTAGAAAAATTCTCTGATTTCTGAGCAAGCTCCTTAGCTTCCCAACATCCCACTCAGCTGAGAAACTGCTCAGAGGTGTTTAGCAAGTCAGTGTCCCAGCAACCATGCAACCCGGTGATAGCTCCCCCAGGAATTGGGCAGTTTTTGCTGCCAAGCCATCCTACAGCCCACTACCATATCCATTCGGGAATTGCACAATTTCTATTGCCAAGCCTCCTGTAGCCCACAACCATCTCCCTCTAGTAATTGTGTAGTATTTGTTGTCAAGGCCTTCTACTACCTACACTACTTCCTTACAGAAATTGCACAGATCTGCACTTCAGCCGAGTGAGATCCCGCAGAAAGTCATTGGTAATCGGGATTATCTTTCTCAGTATCTGAGTGACCTCTACGTAATTTTCACCAATAGTGCCCGGAGTTCGCATCCTAGCTTGAAAATTGCATCGTGCACTTTCACATCCTTGTCCTCTCTCCCGATCACCTACATCCAAAAGTAAAGGACGTTGCATCATGGTAGACTAGGAGATTTATGGATTTGATTTCATATTGTCATGAGTGATTGCAGATACAAGTACATGAACAGACATGACGCGATGACAGATGGGATGAACAAGGATATTACATGCAATAGGATGTGTTCGTGAATGAATGAACGGATGATGCATGTGAGGAGATGTGCTCGTGAATGGACGAACGATGCATCTCAAGCATGCCAAAGTACAAGCAAGGAGCAACATGCACATGTAACATCAAGCAAACACTAATGACCATTGAAGAATACTCACACCTTGCCATGTGGAGGTGAAGTTGTGATACATCAAGAGGACATCCATCACTCAGCAACACTGCAACTCGACATGCACACCACCACCAACATGGACATACCATCACTGTCATGGCGAGTCGTGTCATGAGTCATGTCAGCCACATCACTACTGCAGGCCATATTATTGAAAATCAATGAAATGTAACGTGGAAGTCCAAGAGACCCACTTGTAATCTGAAGAGTGATGTAAAGCTGAAGAGTCAAATAATTCAAATAGTCGTGAAGGATGTTGAACAATCACAAGGGCTAGTTTCACCCTTGGCTATAAATACCCCCTCATTTGTACATGAAAGGGACTTTTTCACCTTGGTTCCTCCCATGTAGCCTTGAGAGTCTGTACTCATTTGTTTGAGGAGCGAGCAGTGGCTCTAATGCCCCTTTCATAGGGTTAGTGATGTATGGTGTATCGCCGTGTCTTGGAACTTTCACTTAATGCAGAAGCCTGATCACAAGCCAACACATTCTCACACATTTGTTTGTAAGATTGATCTTGAACACTTGTAATACATGTTGCTTTAACCTGTGTTAAGAAATTGAACTCATTAATTTTCTCTAAAACATTTAATTATGAAAATGTGTTGTATAAGTTGTTAATGATGCTTTTCTTGTGCTGGTTACCTCCCCAGATATTAGACAAAACCTTTCACATAAACTTGTTATAATGACTGCCGCACTTGCACGGGCTGATCCGTTGAGTGTTGTATGTGCTATCTTCCTGTGTGTGTTGTGACTGCTGCATCCATGTCGACTGCTCCTCTGGAAGCTGTGCATGTCCTATTGTGTTGTGTGTCTCTAACGGAGTTGGAACTCTTTCCCCATCGACTAGATACTCACTTCCATCCTCTCTCTCTTTTGTGAAAGAACCTTGACACAAGTAACACTATCATTCACCAAGCACGCGAACGTCGAAGACAAAGCATACCACTCTCATGTGCTAACAAGTAAGAGCTAAGGCAAACATTTAAGATAATCGCAACTGGACCATCATATCGGATGGGACTCCTACACCAAATGGTGTGAGGTCTAGTTGGGACTTCATACCAGGGAGATCTCCTAAATGTTGACGGGTCCAGCATTGTCAACATTTTGGGCGCTAGAAGGTGGGCCACTAGTTGTTTATTATTGAATGTCCTCTCACCCCAACTCATTAATCATCTAGTCAAGGTAGTAACACACACTCCCTCTCATCTACACACGACTTTAAAGTTGGTTACTCCTCACCTCCCAGGACTGAACAAGAAATCTCGTATTAGCACCTTTGCTCCATCCATCCCATCACCCGCCAGTTCGCGAAATAAGTCGGACTGATCCTAGGAATACAACATCTTCCATATGCATCAAGAAAGCCAAAAAGCACTCCCATAGGGGTTGTTTTATCATCAATGGAAGAAGAAGTTCTTGCCACACTCGAAGGTTTGGAAAAAGCTATTGAGAACTGAGAGGAACCTCCGATCTTCCAATAGGGATAACGAGACACCCTCGTGATCTTGGGCTCAAAATCTGGTACAGGAGGAAAAAGGGAAGGCAACAGAGGAGGTAGAGGTAGAGAAGAACCAACATACTCAGAGCCAAAACTGTCGGACTCTGAAGAAGAGGAGGAAGATGAAGAGAAAGAAGATATAGCTGAACAAAATTTGGAATGGTTGACTCAGGGACCTTTGGCTCTCTTGGGTGCTTTGTACAAGATGTTGAAGTGGTCCGAGAGAATGATCACAAAGTTTGACCCTGACAGCACAGTGAAGGCAGAAGATCACTTAGACAACTTCTACCTACAGCTGCAGACACTTGAGGTATGCTATGATGGCATTGCATGTACATTGTTCCCATATACCTTGGATGGCTGCACAGTAGCATGGTATCACAACCTTCCTGTCAAATCGATACACAATTGAGGTATGTTCAGACATATGTTTCTAGAAACGTTTGTTGATGACAAGACCCCAACCATGTTACTCAAAGAATTTTGTAGCCTGAAGATGGAGGGGAAGGAAAGGGTAAAAGATTTCAATAAGAGGTTTCTGCACATATTGAATAAGTTTGTAATAGAAACAAAACCTCATGACTCCATCACTATCGATTACTAAACGTCCACACTGCCGACAAGAATTTAATAGTTCATTAAGAGAGCTATAAAACCAACACTGTTAGAAAACTACGAAGAGACAATTACGGTTGAGAAAGAACTCCGTGCGCTTGGAGGCATAACGATGATAAACTAGTGAATGACTCCAGAGATGAGATCAGGAAGCCCCAAGGTGTAGCGATCAGGGGAAGAGACAAGGAAACAAGTGATATTGAAACCCTTACTTGCCTTGTCAAGAACTTGACAACAGAAGTGTCTAAGCTTAAATAACGAACAACAAAAACATCTGCGAGCAGCTGACTACCCAAACAAAGACAAGGAAGCATGTCATCAAGTAACAACAACTTCTTGACTAAAATTGTGTAGAGCTCCAACTCAGTGTTCCAGGTCAAAGAATGCAGGGAGA
This sequence comes from Pinus taeda, assembly GCA_000404065.3. NCBI lineage: Eukaryota > Viridiplantae > Streptophyta > Pinopsida > Pinales > Pinaceae > Pinus > Pinus taeda. The sequence continues at coordinate 66,819 of APFE031205252.1, forward strand.
GTGAATTTTGTTCATTTCATGAAGATAAGCACCTAGAACGGCCTTGTTCGGACTGGAAACAAGTTGCAGGCTCCATATGCGACCAAATGACAAACATGTCAAGAAGTTCACAGGGAAATCTGGGAGAAATAGATGATGATGAAGATGTTGCACCTGATGACACCTAAAGAACTAGGCTAGTGATTAACATGTATTAGTGCACACACACAGTATAGAAGACAAGATCTAAGAAGCAGCCCCCTAAGTAGAGTGAGTGCTACAATCTCAGTCAGAAAGGACCCCCCCTACAATTAGGGAAATGAAACAAAAACTCAAGATGTTGATGAGGTTTGATCCACCAACTATCCAAAAGAAGAAAACACAAAGAAATCTCGGGAAGGCAACAGCGGACAAGGGTACATCCATGAACAACAAGTTGTAGAGCACTCTGTCCGAAAACACAAACATCAGTCTTACTCTGGACACCTCGATGAGTCTACCCCCTTTGGATTACAACATTGTGGAAGACATGAATAAAAATTGTGCAAACATTAGTTTGTTCAAGTTGGCTAAGATCTAGAGTCAATGGGACATCCTATTATGTGCATTTGGGTAGTCATATACAGATGGTGCAACCTCTACTAGCAACAGAGGAAGCACATCTCCTAGATTTCCCAAATATGTGCTAAACACATTCCTTATGGAAGAACCAAACTCTGTTTGCCCTCCATTCTTGTTATCATTCAAAGTATTCAATTGTATTGTTCACAACTATTTGGTTGGTTATGGTGCATCAGCCAAAGTCATGCCACTCTCCATCACCAAGAAGATCAATGCGCAATGGAGTAAAACATTTGCACAAATCATCCAACTCAATCACACATGTGTGCCAGCCATTGGTGAACTTTGCGATGTGATCATCAGACTATCTCATGATGACCGAGTTCAGCAGTGCATAAACATCATTTTTGTGGACATACCAAAAGCATATGGCTTACTACTTAGCAGAGACTAGTCTAGCAAGCTGAACAAATACTTTGCTACAGACTTGTCACACATGTGACTTCCGTACAAGGGAAAAAACAATAAAATCCGCGTGTTATCTGAGAGATATAGGAGGCATAATGTCACTCCCATCAATAGCGAAAATGAACCATTGGCCTTCGCAGAAATCATGTTCGGCAAATTCCTCTTGGAAACAATGTTGGGGTGTTATCCCGCACAGCCAGCTCCAACCCCACCAGACACATAGCTGGGTCTCCTTCCTTGCACAACTGATGGAAATGAAACATGTATAGTACATAGTAACAGTAGTAGTAGTGATAGTAGTAGCAGTAGTTCAAGTGTGTCGAATAGTCCCTATACAGATGACTTCTGGACAATGTACTTCAATGCATCAAAGACATAGGCTGGCTCAGGAGATGGGTGTGTCTTGATCAACACAAACAATAGGAAACATATGATTTCGATCCACTTGGAATTTGAATGCATGAACAAAATTTCTTAATACGAAGCACTCATGTTGGGCTTGCAAAAAACCATCAGCCTCAATGTGGCCACGCTCAAAGTGGTAGGTGATTCGGAAATAGTGGTATGACAGGTATATAACACCATTCATTGTTTATCATCTCATCTCAAAAGTTACCACCAAGAGGTATGGTGACTAATATCTAACTTCCAAGCATTTAATATCACTGATGTAACAAGAATGTGTAATGCAACTGCCAATGATTTGGCAAACACAACTTTTAGAAATTCACTTCTTAGGGATAGATTTATTGTTGAAATTTTGTATAGACCATCTATCCTGGATAACATAACTAATTTAGTTTATTTGATGATGATCAATAGATACTCATTCCATGGCCAACATTGATACCTCCAAGGATGCATTGATAGACAAAGATGAGCACAAGCAATCTTTGCAAGTTGGGGCATATATCAATAAGGGCCATCTCATCCCCAAAGGTGTGGTGTCATTAGAAAAACTCTATGACTTGCAAGAATGCTTCAAAGGGCCAAGGAACAGCAAAACCCATAGATCTACCATGATGAACAAATTTATTAACTTGGGAATAGAACAAGATCCAAAGTTTGTCAATCTTGATATGTTTTTCATGCAGCAATAGTTGCAAACCTTTTTCCACCTGTTCAAACAATACCAAGATGTGTTTTCATGGACATATGATGATTTGAAAACTATGACATGTGAATAACCCAACACATCATTCCGATCAAAGAAGTGGTCATACCATATGAGTAGAAGCTGAGGAAAGTATATCCATCACTTGAACCCCTCATACAGAAAGAGCTCACCAAGCTATTGGATGCACAAATCATATGCAAATTTCTTCATTCTACTTGGGTTTCAAATATTGTTCCTGTACGTAAGAAGTCTAGGGAAATCCTCTTATGTGTTGATTTCCAGAACTTGAATCATGCCTCAGACAAATACAACTACCCCATGTCATCTATGGAGCATATTCTGCAAACAATAAGTGGGGCAGAACTTTTTTGTCTACTTGATGGGTTTTCAGGATATAATCAGGTTCTAGTAGCTGAACCTAATAGACTCAAAACAACTTTCTATACCAAGGGGGGTACTTTCGCATACAAACGATTGCCATTCAGGCTTATGAATGCAAGCACAACTTTTCAGTGTGCCATGGACATCGCCTTTAGTGTACTCATCAGACAGAGCATAGTAGTGTACCTCGATGATGTGATTGTGCTTTCAAGAAAATGGGAAGACCACATATGCCATCTGAAGAAATTTTCTGAGTGATGTCGGAAATACTGGATTTCGTTGAATCCCAAAATGACCATATTTGTAATGTCTAAGAGGAACCTCCTTGAACACATAATTTCCAAGAGTGGGATCAATGTTGATATGGATCGGGTCTAGACTATCACATAGATCTCTCACCCAGCCAACAAGAAAGCAATGCAGTCCTTCTTGGGAAAGATAAACTTCCTTAGGAAGTTCATATTATATTATCCACATATAGTCAAGCCATGATCAAGAAGGATGCATTTTACAGTTGGGGCAAGAAGGAAAATTACGCATTCACCTATATCATGCTGGCTATTGCAGAAGAGCCTACACTCTACAACCCAAATTTCAACAAAGACTTCCTGCTATACACCTTCACGTTCGATGACTCGCTCACTGCAGTACTCACTCAGAAGGATGAAATGAAAAATGGACATCCCATCTCCTTTAGGAGCACAAGCATGCAGGGACTTCAAATCAGCTATCCTGCCATTGACAAACCTACATATGCAGTATACAAGGTGGTGAAACATTTGAGAACCTACTTGCTGAAAAACCATTGCATAGTCTATGTGCCTCACCCAACAGTCTACTCATTGCTCGTACAACAAGAGCTGGGTGAATGACGTGTGAACTGGATGACAGTCTTGCAAGAATATGATCTTGACATCAAGTCAGTTCACATTGTCAAGGGCCATGGTCTCTGTAGACTTGTAGCTGAGGAAGTACATGCACAAGAGGAAGAAGAAGAGCTTGTTGTTGGGAGTAGGAAATATAAATGTATGATGTAGTGTGAACAACACCCACTATAAATAGAAGCTCTTGGTAAGTAAATGTTTGATATTACCTTGAGAAGGGCACCATACCCTATCACTTTTCCATCAGACAGAATAGGGCATTGCATCTCAAAGCTTTATCTTATCAGTTGGTTCATGAAGTGCTTTATAGAAAGCATAACAACAAAATCTTTCTCAGCTGCCTGGAGGCAAATGAATCAGAGAATGTTTTGCAAGATTTTCATGATGGACCAGCCAAGGGTCACTTCGTAGGAAATACCACTATGCACAAAGTTATGCGAGCCAGTTTCTACTTGTCCACATTACTCAAGGATGCACATGATTACGCATGCAAGTGCCTGGTTTGTCAGCGATGCACTGATAGAACATGAAGGTCAACAGCCCCACTGCACCCTGTTATAGTGGTTGAAACATTCTAACAATGGGGCATGGACATCATCAAGGATATTTTCCCACATTCGTCAAAACAACACCACTACATTCTAACAACAACTAATTACTTCATGCGGTTGACGGAAGTAGTTCCACTCAAGCAAGTGAACGACCAAGAAGTCATCAGCTTCCTCCAACAGAACATCATCTCATGCTTTGGCATTACGATATCACTTGTGTTTGATAATGCATTTTACTTTTCATCTTTAAAGCTTTATGATTTTGCATTGCAAAACAGTATTGTGCTTAAACATTCATCTAACTACTACCCATAGGGAAATGTTCTCGTAGAATCCATGAACAAAAACCTTATCCGTATAATAAAAAAGACCATTTCCTCTAAGTAGTGTAATTGGCACTCTGTAATGGGCTGACTGTGTAACACCCAAACCCTCTCTCAATACCTCAGGTTACTTCTTGTTCTATGGTAAAGAAGGCATCCTACTACCCAACATCTACTTTCCCATGCTTAAGCTATCTCAAGAACCCCAAGGTAAGCCTTGTCAGCTAGTTCAACACAAGATGGGTACACTTCACAACCTATAGGAAGAAAGGATGAAAAAAAAGTTTACACTCCACCAGAACCATATCAGTAGATGGTTCGACAAGAAGTCTACAGGGAAAGCTAACTTTGATGTTGGTTACTTCATCTTGAAATGGGATAAACCCCATGAATACAAAGGCAAGCATACAAAGTTCCAGGCCTTGTGGATTGGTCTGTAGAAATTCCATGAGAAGCATGGCCCACACACATACCATCTGCAATCACTTGATAGTAAGATCGAAAACCTTCCTATCAACGGTCAATATCTCAAGCACTATTTTCAGTAGGCCAGACCATGCCCCGCTCCATGTACATAGTCTGATTACTACTTGTTGTTTTTGTTTTGTTTTCTTTGCTTCCTATCTCTGTTTCGTTTATTTTGTTTTCTTGGTATCCTGCTATTTCTCGTCTTTTGTAAATAAGTGTTTCCCTTTACTGGATTCTGTATTTTGAATGAGTATGTGGCTGAGATTTGAAGAGACTTGTGACATTGTAGCACTTGGCCTATCCTACATTCTTCTTCTCTCTGCTTGGTTATAACTTTCAACCAATGAAGTCTTGATGGAAAATATCAGTCATTTGCAAGGGAAGATTGGGTCCAACCATGAACCTATGTCCACACTTGGAAACCCCATGCTTGTACTTAGACTTCCTCTTTGTGTGATCAAGCTCATCCAACTAGTAAAATTAGGTAAGGGGAAAATCTAAACTAGCAAACCTATGTCAAAGGTCTTACATGCTTCTCTGAAGGAACAACCTCTTCTGCTCTTAATAAGTTGGGATCCCTATTCCACATCAAAATTAAATAAGTTCCTATGCACAGTCCTCTTTAAAAAATACAAAGGTGAAAGAAGAGAAAGGCTTCTTGGGCAGAGAGGTGAAGCATGCAACTCCACCAGGGTACTGACCAGGCTCGTTGGCAATGGAGAAATGTGTGTGTTCCTTTATGACTCTGTCGAGGTATGTTCCAGGCCTACTGCCAATGGAGAAACACCAGAGATGAAAACTTATACTATGAAAATTTTTAACTCGTGAACCAAATTACCCTTCCTAATTTTGAAACATTGTGATCAAGATGAAAATTTTGTTGTGTTTGACCGATTTGCAAAAAGGTGAACCATGTCTGTCCATGGGGTAAGTGGGAAAGCCAAAGTAACTCGCACAATGATTCAATACTCCTTGAAAGACCAAGGCCCTATTCTATGAATGAACCAAAACAAAGAAGCTGGAATTCTACCAGTGTGTCGCCAAGTGTTGTAGCGGCTGCAACACCCTCCAAAATTTTGGCCTGCATCCAATTTTAGAGCCTCCCTTAAGTTTTTACTTGATGTTTGCAATCACTCGAGCTCACCTCATGGGCTCATGTGAGCCTTTACACCCACCTTGCTTAACCATTCAACGGATAAATTTTGGAATGTTGGTCTCAATGCCATGCTTGCAACCATGTTTTGGTTGTGCACAAGGTCTTCACTTTGTGTGTACATGTTGTGTTCACTATGTAAATATCCGACACACTCACACACGAAGTTGTATGCATTGTCATGCAAGCGTCATTGCAGTCATTCAATGATCCATCATAAGTGTCACGCTTGTCACTCGCATTGTCGGTCAATCATTGAACATAGATTGTCTTGATGGTTTGAGGCATATTGTCATCAAGTTATGCTCGGTTTATGTTCGTAAGGTCGTGTATGCGCAAATTAACTCACTCACACACTTAGTCATTTTGCTAAATTTCTGATGACCAAATCACCCTCTAATAGCCGAAACTCCACCCTATAATCAACTCAATCAACTCTCACCTAAAACAACGTAGAAGTGTCCAACAAGCCATTTCAATATACGCTGCCCACAAGCTCATCAACCAACCCTCTTGCTGGTCAACTAGAGAGTTTGACTTGGTAGTGACCCCGGGACTCACTCCCCTCAAAAAGTGCGTAGAAGTTGCAGACCTTACCTTCTTCTTTGACTGAGGAAATTGAGTAGATAGGACAGAAAAACACCAAGTGCCCATCCTTGTCTCCCTCCAGGAATTGCATAGTTTTTCTAGCCAACAACCTAGATAGTCAGTCAACTGCTCACCCAGAAATATATGTAGATTTATGAGCAAGCCCCTTAGTATCCTAGCATCTTGCTCAACTCAGAAACTTTGTAGAGTTGTTTAGCAGGTTAGCTTCCCAACAATTGCACAGTTTTTGTCCCCAACAACCCCGCAGCCTACTGCCAGCTCCCTCTAGGAATTGTACAGATTTTGCTGCCAAGCCATCTCGCAGCCCACTACCAACTCCCTCCAGGAATTACGCAATTTTTTCTGCCACACCTCTTGTAGCCCACAACTAGCTCCCTCTAGTAATTACATAGTTTTTGCTGCCAAGGCCTTCTACTGCCTACACTACTTCCCTCCAAAATTTTCGCAGATCTGCCTTCTAGCCAAGCCAGATCCTAATGTTATTGGTTTACTGATGTCTATCAATGATTTCTTCTTAGATTTGAAAGTATAACTGAATGCATAAGGAGATTGAGTCTGATTGATTGATTGATTAAGTGAGAAGGGTGATGTTTGCTGCTGACTATCTAGATCTCTGTAATTTGATAGTAGATGTTCAGAATATTAATGGTTAGTACAAATTTGATTCAGAATTTTGATGTTTCAGTAGTTTGTGGGGTATTAACAGGTTTGGGTAAAGGAAGTAGCATGTACATGCAGGTTGGGTTCATTAAAGTAGCTTATGAACTCTGATGTGTGATTATTAATGTTGCAACTAGTTCTGAATGATGATGCAGGTTTCTGGGTTCAGCACAGTGTTCTGGTCATAGTGATCTAACTGTTCAGATTGATGGATTGTTGATAGATGCAGATATTATTATAGAGTTTTAGCTTCAAATTTTCTGATGGGTCTAGTGTGAAAATTTGATGAAGCGGGGCCTTCATATTGTGTTTTTGTGTACTAGGAGCATCCGGTCTGAAAATTTATGAAATGTTGTCCCTGGAGGAAGAGAGAAGGTCATAGCCTTCTGTAGGTTGGTGCTTGCGTACTTGTAAACATATCATCTAGGACAAGAGCTAAGGGGTTGTAGATCCCTTCCAGTAGAAGCTGGAGAACGAGAGAAGGTTGTAGCCTTCTACAGGTGAGTTCCCTCATATTGGTGTGAGTCTGCACTAGTACAAGATTGTAAACACATTTTATTTATATTAAAAAGAAGACATAGATGATAACGGTAGGTGGTTTTTCTCCCGCATTGGGTTTCCACCTTAAATCTTGGTGTTCATATGTGTTTATTATGTGTGATGGTTTATTAAATGTTATTACTGCATATAGTTACTGCATAATAAGACATTGATGCTTTGATTAAAGATCAACACATGATGAATTAACTAAATCATAAGTTCTCTGGGTATACGCTAGTTTCCTTAATCACAGTAGCATGCACACACAAGTTCACTCCACTGAAGTAGCATATGTAAATTTGATTGGGAAATGAAAAATTATGAATTTTAAATATTGATTCACCCCCCC
>APFE031205252.1:85132-103822 GCA_000404065.3 Pinus taeda
TTAAATTTTATTATTTTAAATTAAAGATTTTCAATTAAAAATATAAAAATACATTTATGATATTTATATTGATGGAGTTTTGATAATGGTCCCTCTTTCCATGGGATTCCTTCATTCTTTCCATTTAAATTAGTTGGCATTGTGGGGTACGAAATTGATGTGTTTTTTTTTTTTTTTTTTTTTTTTTTTTTTTTTGTTAATCTTGCAGTTGGATTCTATGGAATAAGAAAGAAATTTGATTTGAATTTTCTCATCCTGATAGGTAAATGTTTGTAGATGAAGATTCCATCTTAGCAATTCTATCACAAGGCAATTTTGCATATTTTCTTGTTGCTCAGTACAAAATCAAACAATTTTTTTTTTAAACTCAACATTGGTTTCATTTAGGAGCAAAGAATTGTCTCCATGTCTTCTTCACACACGAAAGTTGTATGGTCCAACGATCTTACCATATGACTATTGACAGTTAGCTTGCGGTACAAGGCTATCATTGATGATGAAGCAATAGTAGTATCTTGGTGGTGGGGAAGATTTAGAAAGTTAAATCTTCAATGAAATCCATGATTTTTATGTGTTTTTCCCTAACAAATAATGTTTTGGCGTGAGAGGTTCCACAAAATAGGGCAAGGTAGGGTCCTGGAATTTGTACTCTATGAAAATGTGAAGGGGAAACAATAGGTCATGTGTTGGTGTTCATTTTTATTTTTTATTAAGAGGTATGGGGTGTTATTCTCCCCTTATTTGAGGATAGGGTACTTGACAAGAGGCTTCCTTGTTGGACTGTCTGATGATAGAGCACTCAAGTAACATAGATCATTGCCCCTAATTTCCTCTAGAGCCATTTGGACAGGAAATAAGGAATAACATATTTGTAGACAGGGATATCCCTCCTTTTTAGGTACATAATCAAATAAAATACCTATATGAAGGCATAAAAATGACTCCAAAGGTTAAAGTTCCAAGGTGGGTTGCAATCTGGAGGTTGATAAAACTTATCCATGGAATTTCTTTGTTGGTGTTTTCCAACGTAATATTCTTGTTATATATATTATCTGCGAATATGTGTGATATTCTTGTTATATATATTATCTGTGATTCAAACCCAAGTAATCTGCTCCTGCTTGTGTGATATTCTTGTTCTATATATTATTTTTGATTCGAACCCAAGTCATCAATGTGCAAGAGGCAAATTCGAACTGGTGCTACTTTTGGTGTCTTTCATGTCTACCTTTCCTAGAGGATTATCCACAACACATCAAGTTCTAGATTCATGTCTCTGGATATTTGATTATTTTTCACATTTTGAAGTTCGCATAGAGGATAGCTCTTGTTTCAGGTGAAAACATATTCATTGCAGGTCATAATGGGTAGTGAAATAGTAGGGATGGGCTTGGGGTCAATATAATTTGAACCCAACTACAAATTTCATGCCCAAAACTTCACAACTAGTTTTGGGGATTCCATGGCAACACAAAAGCATAAAATTAGGAGGTTTGAAACTTTGAGGTCGTGCCCATCATATAAACATTTTTCTATCACAACAAGTTTGACAATGGGAAATCCTTTGGTGTTCATGCTGACAAAACCCTACAACTTCCTAGGTGTGCATGTTTTTCACAATTCACGCTATGATTTATTTATTTATGTATTTGTTTTTGGTTGAAATTGCTACATGTATAGATAGCCTGTGTGACATCCTTGATAATATTGCCATTTGAAGACCAAGTGAAGAAAGCACAGATCATAGTTCAATATAGTTTAACTTGGAGGTGTTTAGAAGATTCATTTGTGAATTGAGTTGCTGCAAATAAGCTTCTTATCTTCATTTAATGAACTATGTCAAATACCTTAGTTTTATTTATAGTTTTGTCGAGTCAATGGTTATTTAATGGCTTGATAAATACTTTGTTCTTGATGTGGATTCCCCTCAGATGCCAGCAAACATAAATTTTAGACCTCAATAATACAATTAATGCTCCTATCAAACCATTTATAGTGATTTCTTTATCTAGTTTGTAAATTACTCTGTGCAAAGGGAAAGAAGAGCTTTGTAGATCCTCCTCTAAGTCAGATCGATCTTGAAATGAATGTGATAATTGAGAAAGAAAAGCAGTCGCAATTCAATGGCTTGGAACTTATTTCTTCTGAAAATTTTACATCCTGGGCGGTTATGGAAGTTGTTGGATCATGTCTAACAAACAAGTATTTAGAAGGACTCCCTTGTAAGAGGTAAGTGCCTGAAGATATTACTTGGAATGTGAAGAATGACACCATCATGATTTTGATTGTGTTTGAACTACTTGGCAGTTTCTTCTTTCCACTTGGTATTTTTTTCTTGTTAAACTCAATTTATCTTAGCTTTTGGACCTGTAATTTTTAGTTTGAATGTTTGAAATGTGTGCAATTGTTTCTAGGTTCAGCATTATAGTGTAGAGACCTGTAGTTGTTGCATGAGTATCTATTATCATAATGATGGATACAGTTGTTGGACACTTTTCTATATTTATTCACTACTGTGTTGGGTTGGGATTTATGCCATCCATATAATATGCTAGCAATGAATTCATTGACCAAAGTGAGAGGCTTTGCTAGCAGAGGACCCTAGAAGCATTCCATCTTGAAAACAATACATGGGGTGTTAATTTTCAACCATTATCTCGATCCCCAGCTAATTTTGTTGTTTATACAACTCTCCTCCAACCACATCATCACATTATGGTGTGTATGGTTCTGAACTATGAACCTCCTTTGATAATATTATCGGTTATATTTGGGCATGTAACATGTGAAAAATTTCTTTGCAACATTTAGGGTTTGGACTTACCACATGGAGGGCATCTGTCTCATGGATTCATGATAGCAAAAATGCAAGTATATGCTACATCAATTTAATTTGAATCAATGCCATATCATTTAGATGAGTCCACAAGTGAGCTCAGATTTCCAGTCTAATAATAATTAGGAGGGAAACAGTTCCATCATTAGCAAATAATGACCCAATCTTTTGGGGAAGTGCTCAAAGTGTTAATGGTTGGGTTTGTTTTCTTCGGTTATAGGATTCATTGACTATGAGATGCTTGAGAAGAATGCCACCCTTTTCAGCATCAAGCTTATCATTGTTGGTGCTAGTGCATATCCCCGAGATATTGATTACCCTCACATGAGGTAGGTATTGAAGCTAGGTATTTATATAGATCTTATAATGGAAATCCTTTCAAAATTTTATCTTTCCAACAATTTTTGTTCTAGAATATTTTATTAATATGTTCTTATAGTATGTAATGTTGGATTTATGTTATGATATTTAGTACTAAAACATTTGTGGTTTGGGAATATTGCCAATACACTCAAGGCATACTTAATGACGGACATGGCACACATAAATGGTCTCATCATTGCTTCTACAATGGCCAATCCATTTTATTTTTGTGATGTAGTGACAACTACAATGCATAAGGTGAGTTGATGCTATTCATTTTCTTTGCACTTCACCCTTTCGATTAAAAATATGACTATACTAGATGGATCATTTTTGGATCTATCTTAATGCTATCTATCTGTGCCATTCCCCCCTTGTAGAAGAAAACCAATCCCATTAATGTTCAAGAAAGGATGAAGAAATAAAAAAATTATGCCATTCCCATCATAGGAGGAGTGATTATAGAGTTAAGAGGTGTCGATTTTCCTTTTGATTCTCTTACATGTTCTTTCATTCAGTTCCCTGTTTTCATTTTTTTATGTTCTTTATGTTTCTTATCACTACTAGATCAAAGCTTCGATGAAACTCATTATGTTCCTTGAATTGTTTTTCAATTGTTTCAGTTTTTTGCTTTCATTTTTATCTTTCTAATATTTTTCATTCTGAAATATTTTTGGATTAGAGGGTTGTGATTGTTAAGGGAAAAAGTCCCCATAGGGCTTTAGGTCAGAACCCTATCAGAGTAAGAGTAATCTATATCAAGAAACATGCATACAACTCAGGCAACATGCTTAAACAAACTAACTATGTGAGGATGAACATACCCGGATGTCCTTCGTTTGGGTAGTTCCAGCCAGGGTTCAAACCATCTGCAACTCCTAATGATATTCTAACCTGCAAATCAACCAATTCAATACACAGAGCGGCATATAGATAAATAATTTTAGTGAAATCAACTTTATATCATATAAGTAGATGGTTAGTTATAAATCAAAATTGACTTTCATATATAAAGCATGACAATAACATTTGATGCATAAACAAAGTCGATCTCAAGAACAAGATAGTGTTTCATTTTATTATAGAAAACTATAGTAAACATGGAAAGAGTTCACCTGAGTCTTCCTCTTCCGGCTCCAAGTGGAACCATCCTCCAGGTCTGTCTTGTCCCAATATTCAATAGCCTCCTTCCATAGCCAATACCATGATATCTCCAACAAGTGAAATAATATCAACACTCAAGGAAACAAGGGTTTCCTGAACTTGGGGAAGTGCTTGAAGCAGAGGGATACTTCAGACTTAATCAGGGGATAATCTCAATATAGTAATTCTATCATTTATCTCCTCCTTAAGGCCTTCCCATTGAAGTCTTTTTATACTTCTCCCAAATTAGTTTTTTAGTTGGGAAACAATTGGGAACAATTGGGCCATGGGCACCAGAAGGTAATCAACAGGTAAAACCCATGATCTCCACGCATAATTAAGGAAATTTAATTTTTTAAAGTGTTTTAACGCATATATGCGGGTTGGGTATAGACTGACCCACGTGTACATGCTTTTATCATAGGGAAAAATAGTGTACAAGAAGTAAAACACTATTTTTAAAATATTTGGACCAAGTTTGCAAGGAGGGGTTGCCCTAGGCCATAAACCAAGCATCACAAATACCAAGGGTGATATTTGGAGCTATAACAATGATGTTATCTTTACGAGGTCTTAGGGGAGGCATGATATTCTTTAGGAGGGATCCAGTATTGGGGGTCGTCCTAGAGACAACCATAAAAAATGTAGCTTTTCTAGGGTTACAGGTCAAACTGAATTCTCCTTCCTTTCCTCCATCATCCATGTTGTTCTCCTGTTCACTAATATCATAATATTGGATACATTGGTTTTTTGTATCATTTCATTTCTAAAAGATACATTAAATAATTTGTGGCTTTCTAGGGAGGACCACATAATCATACCCTAGGAGGGTTGGTTGTTTGTTTAAAACATGATGTAACTACATAATTGAAGGCTTATCAAGTATAGGTGTAGCACTCTCACATGCCTAAGCTTTTGTAAAATTCATGCAAGTGAATTATTTTTTGAATGGATTTTGTTTCTTATCAAAGGTAAAATACATTTAGTCAGTTGTATAAAATTGTCGAGCCCTTGCAAAGAGCCTAATGGATTTGGGTTACAATTTGGTGTCTGGTAGTGGTGAAAATCACCTAGTACTAATTGATTTGAGGCCCTTGGTAAGGATCCTATGTTCATATGCTATATTACAAAACCTACTTTTATATTGATTTCTATTGGATTTAGTTGTTTGAATGTAACATGGTATATATTAATGGGCTTGGATAGGGCATTGATGGTGCAAGAGTAGAGGACATTTTGGATGTTGCTTCTATCACAATGAACAAAAATTTTGTACCAGGTTACATGAATTTTTTCTTTGTATATTTAAATGTAAGGGATTCATTGATTTTCCTTTCTCCATGGGATGATATAGCTTACTTTAACACCTTACATTTTCAAGTGATAAAATTGTTACGGTTCCCGGTGGTATACACATAGGGACTCCTGCATTAAAAACCTGTGGGCTTCTTTAGGATAACTTTATTAAGGGTGTAGATTTTATCCACGAGGGGGTGCAGATAGCCATTAAGGATAAGTGCTCTGTGAAAAGTACAAAATTAAAATATTTTATAGAATTTGTTAAGTTAGACAATTTCTAGCTACGAAATAGCATTATTGATATATAAAAGCAGGTTCAATCATTTGCTAGCCAATTTCCATTTTCTAGTGTTGGCACTGAAAATCTTAGTTAGATATATGACGTGCTCACAAGATCAGAAGTGTCCTTTATTAACTTTTAGGTTGGGCTTCAGTGACGATAACCAAGTTGGTAAGATTTGTTTCCATGTGTATATTATAGTGATGAATAATGCTTTAAGCTGAATATTGTTTGACTTTATGTGCTTTCCTAGCATTGGCATTAACAAATTCTATTTTGATGTATTGGATGTTGAGTTTGCCATTTTATTTATTGGCAATTATGTATGACTCTCTTTTTGTTCATCACAAGAATTTTGGGTTGAAAAATAATGATAACTTGTATGGAATCTATTATAGAACTTATTTATGTGGTGTGACTATGGATATTTTATATAGCCTGGAAAGTAATATTCCATACTTCTCAAGGGCCCAAGTATTGGATCAATTACACAATTTTATAAACTGTATTCACTAAGATACTTCTACACAAGCACAGATTCCATGTATACATGACACATTTTCAATAAATTAGGCTTCTAAGATTTTATTGTTACATTCATCATCTCACATAGGCTGGCAAGAATTAATCCCATTTGTATATTATAGAAATGAACCATGTTGAGATATGTATTTTTCTTGAATTTATGTGCTTTCCTAGTATAAGCATACAAATTCTCTTTTGGTGTGATGGATGTTGATTTTTCTATTTGATTTATTGGCAATGAAAGCCTATATAATTTGTATGGTACACCCTTTCAATCCTTCGTTTTCCTGAGTAGTTATTTAGACTGTCTTCTATTAGTTAGGACTAAGTAATAGGAACAGTACGCATAAAGACTTTGGTAGAAATAACTAGAAAGAAATTTATACTATTACATTTATTGTATACACCCTTTATAGAATGAATTTACCACCCTATCCATGGTTTATAGATAGAATTGACGTAGCTTGAGTGGGTACCTACACATGGTTTGATTACTGAATTTACCACTTTAAACACCCTGTCTGTGTTTCATTTGACTCGTTGACTACTCTTACTGTTTTGAATTATATTAGTATTATTCAATATATTAGATTGATTGGGACTTATACTATTAGGAAGCTACATCCCGAGTTTATTGAGTCTATATAATCAAGCTCTCATTTAGTCTATAGTATAGAGGAATGCAAAGTATATAGAGACAAATTTGAGAGCCAAAACACAAAAAATAAGTGGAGTATTTGATCCAATTACTATTGGATTCACTTATTCCACACAGGTATATATATAATTTGTTATGATGTTTTATGGGCTGAAGAAAAAGGTGTAAGGATTGTTGGATTAAGGCTGTGAGATGTGATGTGATGTGCTTGAGGACTATAAAATATACCATGATTGGGTGGTACCTATTTTGCCAAAATTGCATAGGACTTGTAACTGATCCCATAAACAATAACCAACCCCTTGTGGAGGTATGCCGGTCCACGAGAGGTGAACATGTCACTTAGGGGATTTGAACCCTAGTGGGCATGATAACGACACCCCTCTTTCACTGACTAGGTAAGAACCTGTTGACAACATTGTTTACCTTTTGATTTAATAGCCCTTTGGTGTTAACTATTTTAATAGGAGAGGGTATTATTCAATGGAATCATAGTATATAAATGATGAACATGGGTTAAGTTTTGTTTCAAAATATTTGAATCTTGAATGCTCAAATTTTTGTGTGACCACCAAATGAAAGGCCTTTCAACCAACTGGATGTTCAAAGTAGCACAAATTATAGGGAGTGCAGTCTCACATTGCTAGAGATTGTTTTCAGTTGGAAGTGCAAAAAAGAATAATGGGAATTTTCCAAACTAGGATTGTGAAACATATGAGTAACTTCTTATACCTTGGTGAACTTTCATTTGCATATACATATATTCCAACTAATCTCTCCTTGAACTAGCAGGATGTAAAATATTTTGTGGATGGCGGCATGGTGTATTGGGATGCTTCCATTAACTCAGGTTCTGAACATCATGATTGAGTTTTAGGCTACAGGTAAAAACTTGGCATGTTTTGAATTAGTAATATTTTCTTTTTCAATCCAAAATTTTCATCTGCATATACATCCTAGATGGGTTGTCTAGAAAATGGCAGAATATAAAACTTTTGTTATTGTGTCATGGATGGCATAAAGAAATATGATTTAATTAGCTTAGGTTTTCATTAGGTCAGGTGGAAAAGATCAGGATTGATATTCATCTACAACCGTGGTGGTTTATCAAATAATAATGGTGTTTTAATGAGAAACCTTCATCTGCATGTACATTCCAACTCGACTCTTTTAGAAATGGTAGAATGTACTTTTGTCTTTTGAGTATTATTGGTCAAATAAGGTAACAATATTTAGGCAACTTGGTTATTGCATAGCAACCATGATGTTCCTATGTCTAGTCATCATATCAAATTCTTGTGCTTGTTTTTTTTGGTGTAGACTGCAAAATTGAGATTTTTTTTCTTTTGATTAGATACTCTAATTTTTCAACGGGAATTTATGTCTGATAATGTGGTGATTGTGCATGATTTGTTTTAACTCATACACAACCGTTATGATATGTCATTCATCAAAAGATAACATTTTCTTCACTCTGGATTATTTTTCATTACTCCACTGCCAAAACACAGAAGTCCCTACTGGGTTATGCATGTATTTGATTCTTGGGATTTTATGTTGGTAGTTCCTCTATTCTTCGTTGTAATACATTTGAAATTAAACATGAGGTGATGTTTGTGGTCTAATAATACATTTGAAACTAAACATGAGGTGTTGTTTGTGGGGTAATACATTATTCTTAAGAAGCACCTCTTGTTAATCAAAACTTTGAATCTTTTTGTATTTGATGTCATGATCCCTAGTCGTTCCTATTGTAATGGAGATCGTTCTCACAAGAATTATTGCATGCTTAATGTATTGTCCTGATACAGTGACCCAATTATGTTTTTTATTGTTGCAACTCCATTGATATTATTTTCAAGTTCTCATTGGTTTTATTCAATTGTAATCAATGCCTCATGAGTTTGTGATTCTAGAGCAGGTGATAAACTAGGGGAGGGAAGCCAGTAGTGGAATGGGGATCAATAGTGGAGATGGAGCCTGACCTCTAAAGCTATAAAAAATCAGAACACAACACACCGATAACACATTATAAAAGTGGTATTAAAATAAGGAAGAATGCTCACAAGTTTAAAAATAGTCCATAAACTCACTAGGCATACAATTGTCTAGAAAGTGACTCTTAGCTCACTACCATACAAAAAATCATGTCCAAACACATCTTTAAATTCTCTAACGTAAAGACACTTAAAATCCTTAGACATTAAGCACCATCAAATGTTTAGTCCAACAAGGTTCAGTTTTGATGTACAGATTACCTATCGCATCTGATAGAGAGGTTGATTATTGTAGAATGTCTATATTAAATGATGTTCCAGTATGTATAACCTCAATTCCAATAGAGCCCAATGCTTCTTTCCCCTTGTCGTTTGATTAGACATGAATAGGTAATGCATATCATTCAATTCTTTCCATGACCCACCCCTAAGTTTGCAATCTATAATGCAAAGGAGTAACTTATTCAACTATGTTCAAAATGACCATTAATCAAATCAATCTGCCAGGGCCATTAAACATTTTAGAAGCACCGGAATTGGCTAAGAGAAACCAAGAGACCCTAGATCATAATCAAATCAATCATTATGCATATGCAATCCATGTTGATGACCATTCACCACTCAACTTTCCAATGGAATGTTATACATTTAATCTATAATTCATGGAAGCACCATTGCAGCAACTCAGTTTACACTACTTCTCTCTAGATCACTATCAGAATTTCACACAATGTATCTTTATTCTTGGGACTCATTAATCAAGATTTCCAATGGACCATTATAAATCTAAACCATCATTAATGGAAGCACCATTTCTTCAACTCAGTTTACAATACTGCTCTATAGGTTACTACAAACAATTCTCTCACCACGAATCTTTAGTTAGGGATCAACAATATTTCATAAAATCTCTCCTTTTAAGGTTTTGTTTCTTGTCACCTATGTTTACCTTAAAGTTTTTTGTTTCCTTGTTGCTATGCACTGCATCAACCTCTATTATTCTACAATATTTGTTTGTTTAATGTTTTTCTATCATGCACGAGGAAATAGTGTTGCTCTTGTGAGGGTAAGAATGCAAGTGACAAGGTTTGATCATCCACAAAACTATTCCTCAGATGCAGAGTTAAATCCGATAGGTTTTGAAGAGCATAATGATATAAAATTTGAAGAGTATGATGTAGATGTTGAAGGTGGTGCTTTTGCATGAATTATAGTGCAAGGTGCAAGTTCAACCAAGAATATTAGTGTTAATAGAGGCTGAACTAAAGAGGATATGCTAAAGGAAATTGATGGTGTTGACTTCAATGGATGCTTAATAAGAGTTGCAGTGAGAAAATATGGAATTCACCAGCATCAATACATTATTGGCTAAATACCTCATGCAAGGAAGAATAAGAAAGGGGTTATTACAGTGTTAATTGAACAAAAGGAGGAAATAGTTGATTGGCATAAGGAGATACTTGAAATTGACCATGACCTAGATAGTTGATACAAGTTAAGATTAACGTTGCTCCACTTTGAGTCCATTCAAAGATGGATTTTGGGGAAACCGGTGTGTGCAGGAGTTAAGAAAATATATCAAGAGTTGGCATTATGAACAATTGAAATCCTAAATAGAGACAAAGCAATGGATTTACACCCTACAATTTTGACCAATTTCCATTACACTCTATCCAAGGCATACTCAGATCATTCATACAGTTTACAAAATATATATGCAATTGTGATGAGTTTCCTTTCCAAGTTCAAAGGAATTGTGGCATGTCGATAAATTCCAAGAGAATGAGTGAAAATGTGCCAAAGTGTCTCCTAACAAAAATGTGGATAACTATATTTTATTCTGAAATTACAATTGGTTTATCAATTTTTAGGCTATATTTGTTTTAGGGAAATAAAAATATGAAGAACCATGTCAAGAATTGTGAGCAAGGGAAGGCGACTGAATGAAATGGAGACTAGGGTTTTGTCGCTGGCTCATTCCTCTGAAACTCTCACGTCGCACCAGAGTGCCTCGAACGACATTGACCCTGCACTATGTGCTCCGCTCAACCCTTGCCATGCGGATCTGCAAAGGCGGGCACAACATTTAGAGAAACAACGACAGATTCAACTTTTCATGGGTCCCTTTTGCCCCTCTGCAGCTCTTTATGCTGGAAACCTCAGCATTTATCACGGTACAGAGGCTCTCTCTGATAGAGTTTCAGCACCGAGTAGGCTTGAGGTTTAGACTGTGGCTGATCCCATACCAGCTCCTAATGTTCGACAAAACCCACACTCTGTAGCACTAGCACTTACATCCATAATCGAGGGCTGACTTCTTCTCCGGCTTGCTGGTGGCCTCTGCAGATATTCGGAAGACCTATTTTCCAGCTGCCCAGAATTTTCTCCCAGGACAAAGACCCTGGACGCGCTCCAAGCGTTTGCCTCTCTTGTTTTACTCTAAAAGGAAGCGAGGTAGGGGTTTGTCTGATGAAAATGATCATTCGGCCCTTCTACAGATTTGCAACCCTATCCTCTACAGGGGATCTGGGCTGGAGCAATAGCTTCCATCTACAAAAGCATTTTCCTCCCCCACTGCCTCTAGTTCATCAGGAGATAGGAGACCCAAAATATTCTGGCACTGGGTCGCTCCAGAAAGCTTTTAAAAAATTTTCTGCCCCATTTCAGGTTTAAATCTCACAGATCTCAAGCAAGACCATTCTGCAATGGGTCTACCTTTTATATCTGGTGTAGAATCTCAAGGTAAAACTGGAATGCCGATTCGAGATCCCCTCTGCCCTACAGAGACTTCTATTTCAAGGTAAACAACTCGATGATCCTCTTCCCCTCTCTTCTTACAACATAAAAAATAATAGCTCTTTAGTGTTTTCCCTTTGTTTGAGAGGTGGTGTTGCAAGTCAATCTTCTTCAGCTCCCCCCTTCTCCTACAAAGCTGCAGTACACTCTGAGATTCCCATTTCCCCTGAGACTCCCAAACCCAAGCCTTTTCTGGTTGACAAGTTAGAGGAGGTTCCCTCTGTTGAGATCTCCCACCCTGGCCTTGCAGATGACTGTAAAAAATTTGCCGAAAGGGCCATCATTTGTAGATTCAATGGGCTTTGGCCAAACTCTAAGGACCTCTATGACTGGATCCATGACAACTGGACTCACCATTGCAAGATCAGCTTCTGCTCAAAAGGATATTTTATAGTTCTGTTCGACAAGCCTAAGCACTATGAATAGGCCTTAGAAGAAGGTCCTTGGTTCATGGGTACAGCAGGACTCTTCTTAACTCCATGGCTCCCAGATTTTGATCCAACATCTACAGTCATCACCAAACTGCCTTTCTGGATCAGACTTCCAAACCTACCAGCTCACCTGTGGCACTTAGCAGTCTATAGGGGCATAGGCAACACCTTGGGCCACTTTTTATTGGGAGATTCCTCGTGGGCACATCAAGGTCTCTACACATATGCCAGAATATGTGTGGAGCTAGATCTAAGAAAGGGACTGCCGGATCAAATCAATCTCAAGATCAATGACTTTGTTTGGACCCAGATCCTGGATTACGAAAACACTGCCTTCCGTTGCTGCCACTGTCACCTAACAGGGCACCTGCAGAATTCTTGCCCATCACTCACTACAAAATCGAAAAAGGGCAACAATGCAAAGACCAAACCCAAGTGTTGGTCACCTTGTTCTCCGCCACCAGCAGTGAGCTCTAATTCCTCAAGCTCGGAAGATGAGGAGAGCGATGCAGAACCGGATCAGGCGCCTCAGACGATGGATCCATCCACTGATACTCCTGCACACACCATTGTCACAACAATCTCCCAGAAACATGTCCATGAGACCTCCTCTTATGAATTAGATAAGGAGATCCCCCTGTTGGACAATTCCAGTCTTCAAGTTGTTTTAGCTCATACTCCCCAAGATGGCTGGATAAAAGTCAATAAAAAGAAAGGGAAAAAACATTGTGTTGAGAATTCTGACCCTGTGGGGTAAAAGTCAGTTTTTTGCTCTCAAGTTAATTGTTGTAGCTCTGTGCATGGTCCATTCCTTCTCCGGGACTGAGGTTGATAGTTTCATCATTTCCAGTCGGCTGACTTCTTGCCTCTCTTGATTGTACTATATTTTACTCAATAGAAATAGTTTAATTTTACTGAGAAAAAAAAAAGAATTGTGAGCAAGGAATATCTGTGGTTGTACATGCTAATCAATAGATGACTAAATAATTGTTTATGATTTGGCTATACCATTTGGTCACTTTTTACCTGGAGGCATCTATATTACAAACATATACTTGTTAATTTTTTATGGCCATCACAACAAAATAGTTTTACAAACCACAGAGGAAAACACGATAGGCATACATAGTGTTGGCACTGCTTAGACATTACTCATAAGTTGCAACCCCTATAAGTGTGTTTGGGCCTTTTAAGAATTATTTAAGGTTTGAGAGAATAAATTGGATGGAAAAGAACCCATGGAGAGAGGTAAAAAGGTTTGAAATAGTTGAAATTGCTAGCATATCTATTAAAAAGACCTTGACACCCTCTAATATTAATGTGGAATGTAGGTGCAATGGAATTTGGCTAGTGAATTATGATGCTCTTACCAATGATGAGGCTGGTAGCCAAGTTTTTGAAGTACCTAGTGATAAAGATGCAAAAGTTGTTATAAACATGTTGAGTCTACCTCAAGGATGTTATCATTTATTAGGTGATGATGATCATCATGGAAATGCTACTTAAGAATATGATGGAGCAATTAAATAAAAATTAGTAGTTGTTGATGAAAAAAACCACATACAAATTTTACAAATGCTAATCAAAATGAAATTGTTGAAATGAATATGATTGAAGGTGGTTGAGTGATGGGAAGCATTAATGAGATATTTTCATTGTCAAGCCAAGTGGCCCTACATGAGTGATTAGCGGAAGCCATGACGAATATGAATTGAAATGATCTTTATGAAGACTAATGAAGAAATCCTTAACATGCCTTCATTCGTGTTGGGCCATAAGGTGTTCATGTGGTGGGGACCAGAGTTAAATAAATATTTTATCGTTGGTCTATTAAACTCCATCATTCAAGGTATGAACCATTTGTTGGTTGGGTAATATAAAACTATTCGCGT
Organism: Pinus taeda; assembly: GCA_000404065.3. Classification (NCBI taxonomy): domain Eukaryota; kingdom Viridiplantae; phylum Streptophyta; class Pinopsida; order Pinales; family Pinaceae; genus Pinus; species Pinus taeda. The sequence continues at coordinate 99,353 of APFE031205252.1, forward strand.
AAGAGAAAGGAAGGACGGTAAGTAAGGGAGCCCTCTTTCATTTCCCTACTTGCATAAAGCCTACTTGAAGGGGAGGGAATTTAATACAATGAATCAAAACATAATATTGCATCATAAGACCACAGGTAAGGTTCATGGGTATGGGATTCCCTCAATTCAACACTTCATGACATGGTAGAATGACTTTCATAACTTATATATTTCTTGAAAAACAGAGTGTAATGACGAAATATCATATGGAAGGATGAACTACCTAAAGGTCAATAGCTTTAAAACTACCCGGAGAGCGAATGGAAGTGCTTATAAATTGCCCCTGCAAATATAAAAACTTATCCTTACAATGAGGCTACAAATTTGTAGAAGCAAGAAAGTCCTTTGTCACAGTTAGGCTGGAATTTGAGAAATTGGTTTGATATGGAATCAACAAAGTATTGATGGAAACACTCAAGGAAAAAAAAGTTGGGAGAAAAGTAAAACAAAATTTGTACAAACATTAATCTCTCATAGCTTGACAAAAATGGTAGAGAAAAGATTAATCTTTCCTGCCTTGACAGAACTGGTGGTATATATCAACACATACAAGAACTTTGTTGTAGAATATTATAAAAACTAATACAAGGATATGAAAGAGCGTACAATAAGAACCTTGACAAACATGGTCACTGGAACTTGCAACATTGTTTGCAGGAAGAGAAAATTATGTTTCTTTTTTCCAAACATATATGTTAGTATATTATAGTTTAATGAATATGTTTTCCTATTATCATATATGGTTTCATACTTTAAGAAAACATTTGCCAAGACTTCACAATGTTTTATTATTCAGTGAAATATTTGCCATGAATTTACAAGATAATATAATCTAGTGAGAGATTCGCCAAAAACATTATATATACATATTATATTATTGATAAAATTGCCTCCCATTTTTCCTATGTATTGTGGGGATTCACCCATTTATTATACATATATATTTAGGGTGGTTCTTAAAGTTTTCCCTAGTGATTATAACATGAGTCTAAATTATGGTAGCATGATGAACATTTTCTCATATCCTCATGTTTGTGAAACATTCCTTTCTTATATAATTTTGGCATGTTTGATGCTATCAAGAAGTTAACTCCCTTGATGTGGTAAAAATTAACTCCCACAACTTGACACAATAAATTTTGGTTCCTCTTTGACCCGATTTTTTCTAACCTATGCTCACTTGATGCTATCAATCCTTCTTTCATGTTTGATCAAAAATTTCTAAGATAACCGCTTCGTCCATTTATCCATTTTTCACTTGTCACTTTCTTCTTTACATCATTGATTTGGGATCCAGGGGAAAATCTTTGTGTATATTTGTTTTATGTTTTATGCCAACACTCAAGAATGAAATTTTTAGTATGACCAATATATCTTCTTTTCTATTGAAGACCATTTCCAAGAAGGGATAAAACCAAGGTGAATATTTTCTGTTGTAGGATTCTTGTGACTATAACATTTGTTTGATGATGAGTATTTTTTCCAAAATGCTCACAAGCCTGGTGAAGATCAAAACATAGATAATTCATGTGGCCAACTTGATGAAAATGTTGACATCTAAAACTCTGATGTGTATGTGGAACACGTAAGGATGAATTGTCCTAAAGAAACCTAACACTCTAAAGATGTATTGGTTTAGAATAGTCTAGAATGTGAAAGGTCACTTATTTTTCATATTCGAGACCAGTTTTGTGCTTATTGTTGGTGACTTCTTCCTAAGGTTTGATCATGGGCTTAGGGAGTGTAAGTAGAGTTTTTGCATCTTTATTTGAAATTGCTTCTAAAGTGGCATCATTATTCTAATCAAGCCTTGGATGTTGATGCGAATCAATCTCAAAAATCAAATTATTTTAACGAGAACTAATTCAGAATGTTGATTCATTTGTTGTCGTTCATCTTGTTGAAGTTTTCATCCAAGATAAAGAAACTAAATCTTGTCCTATGCATTCATTAATTCTAACAACTCATCAATTCTATCCATTTTTCAGCAATTTAAACTTTAAGAAAATGAAGAGTGTTAGTTTCAACCAAAAACAAACTCATTTCTAATGGAATTCAACTTATTTTCATGAATGAATAAGTGAACTTACAAAGGAAACTATTTTCAAATTACCAATATTTATGATATTGGAGTTGAATTAATGAAGCATTCCCTTCATGAAACAAAGTTTCTCTTCAAATCATCTTTTGTAAGTGCACAAGGCATAAATAATTCCACATTCTCTAAATTTCCTCAAAGCAACTGTTAAAACCACAATAATGTGAATTCAAATAAATAAATAAATATATAACTAACATGGAGAAATAAGACTCCTGTCCTACCATTATATGTCAAATCCTTTATATATCTTTTGAAAATAATTGTGAACAACAATCCAACAACATTAGGCCTTGTAGCAAAGTACCCAAATCTAGGGTTGTAAAAGCTCGAGTGCATAAATTCCCAAACTAGCACTGGATGATATTTGATGATATCTACTAATGTTTGATAATATACCAATGCAAACGTGAATGACGACAACTTTTGATTCCCTATTTCCAATCCCAACAATAGAACCCAAATCCATGTCCATCTCAAATGCATAAGAGGCATGCCAAAGATGAGATGTAATGTTCTCATGCAATGCTATTATCTAGGCTTCCATTAATGTAGTTTTAAATTTGTATCCCTCGATCAAAAACTCTTTCTATGATCCCACAAAATCCAAGTGCATTTGCTTTTACATCGATTCAACAAACACTACTCTTGCTTTTTCTACACCTCATACAAAGATTTAACAAAAACATCATGCTTCATTTCCCTATGCGGATAAATGTTCAAAAATTTTATTGATTCTCTTCTAACATATGCATTCAACGTGGCAATCTAACACAAAGTGTTTAAGAACTACGTAAATTGTGTTAGATGATTTTCAAACACAATGCGATCAATTCAAGACCAGAGACTGGTTATGGATCATCTGCTGCAGTCATATCAGAAACAAATGAACACCCACCAGTACTGCTCAATGAAGAGTGAAATGCTCCAAAGTAAAATGAATGGATGTGTAATAGCCCTGGTTAAAAATCCATGTAAAAATATACAAGACCATGGTCATGGGACACATATTCCAAGTTGAATGGTGGGGAAAACATCTTAGTGGGTGTTCATTCAGTTTATTATGGCTAAGGAAATTGGAAAAGGAAATGACAAAGGCTTTGGAAAGGAAAGAGGCATTAATTGGCATTTTATTTATGAAAATAATGGAAATTAGGAGAAAATGGAGGTGACAGGCCATAACTTACATGTGAGGAGGAAAATGAAGAAAACAGAGGTCTCATTAACAAAAAGGGTTCTAAGCATCAATGGGTAAGATTGGTCAGTTCCGTTTTGGTGGAGCTCTCTTCCATTCTCTCTTATACTCTTACACACTTAGATTTTTCTTGGAGAACTCTTGGAAAGTGTGGCATACTTGGCGTTTTGGAGCAAGAAGGAAAAGGAATAGCATGGAAGCACAAGAGGACATCGGGATCAACAACTACAATGGGTTTTTCTTATAGGTACTAAGTTGCATGTTTGTTTTCCTCACTATTTTTGGCATGCATGGCACATGCATATGGTTTCTTGGTTATGATTTGCCATTGGCATGGAGGATTTCCTCCATTAATAGTGAATTTTCCTAGACTTGCCATTTCCTCGATAGTCATGGTGTTTTGGGTTCATTTCTTTGTTTTTCCTGGTTATCATGTTTCCTTTAGCTTGGGTTGAGTTCTTAGTTCTTGGAAGCCATGGTTGGACAAACACTCTAGAAGCCCTGTAAAAACTTGGGTTGAGTTACTAGTCCTGGAAGCCTCGGTTGGGAAAAAACTCTTAAAGCCCTTGGTTGGTTGAGTTCTTAGTCATAGAAGCCCTGGTTGGACAAGTGCTCTAGAAGCCCAATGGCAAATGTAGGTTGAGTTATTAGTCTTGGAAGCCTTGGTTGGAAAAAATGCTCTGGAGCCCTAAAAGACTTGGGTAGAGACCAATCTGATGATGGTCTTGTGATGTCTAACTGTAAGGTGGAATCACTATTTGATGGGTTGAGGTGGTTGGCCTCTGGAAACCCTATATGGTTTTGGATTGATGTGTTTGATGAGATAGACATTCATGCTTGGAATATGGCATAGGGGTGACTAGCTGAAAGAAATATTTGGTTCAGCCATGTCTATAGTCAGGTGGTATGTGGAAATCATAAACCTGGTTAGATTTTACTATGTTTAATAAAAGCTAAGTTCTCTTGATTTTTTACTTATTTATATGTGGATTTAATGGTTGTTATCTCATTGTTATTTTCATGGTTTTATGTTGGTTATAGGCATGATCAATTCATTGGTTCATGTCATGGTTATTTCATGTATTTACTTGTATTTGTTAAAATAATGGATGCAAGACCCAATAGATGTCATAACAGTTCAAGGGAG
>APFE031205252.1:105289-118733 GCA_000404065.3 Pinus taeda
TTTATGTTATGAATAGGCTATACCGAGGGATCCATCAGTGAGATGAAAGCAGTGTGGTCCATGGCATTCTAGGATAAGCATGGATGGCAAAGAGACACTAGAAGAAAGGTTGCCTGGTAGAGATAGTGTGGTTTTGGATGTGTGGTAATACTGTTGTGTATATGTTGTACATGTTGCATCCCTGATGTTGTGTGCACGTGGTATTGTGTATATATAGTGTTTGTACATGCTATTTATGCAATCTGATGTACAGAGTGGTACATATAGTGTTGTATGAATATTGCATATACGGTGTTGGGTATAGATGGTGCTATGTACATGTTGGATATGCAGTGATGTGTACATATTGTACTATGCACATGATGGATATGTGCTGTTGTGTGCATATGGTGTTGTGCACATGTTGGATATGCAATGTTGTGTACATAGGGTTCTATGTACATGTTGTATATGTAGTGTTATGTACATATATTGTTGTGTGCATGTTGTACATGTGGTGCTATGTACATATGGTGTTGAGTGCCTAATTGTACAAGTGGTGCTATGAGCATGTGGTTTTGTGTACATGTTGCACATATGGTGTTGTGTGCAGGTGGTGTTGTGTACATGTCGTGCATATAGTGTTGTGTAAATGTGGTGTCCTGTACTTGTCATGCACATGGTGATGTGTACGTCTGGCATTCTATACATATTGTACATGTGGTATGATGTACAGGTGGCGCTGTGTACATGTTGTGCAGGTGGTGTCGTGTACATGTGATGTTTTGTACACATTATGTAGGAGGTTTTGTGTATAGGTGGTATTGTGTACATGTTGTACATGTGGTATTGGTGTCCACGTGGTATTAAGTGTGCGTCATAGATGTTGTGTTGTGTACTGCAGTATTATGTATGTCCATTATGTAGTTGGGGTATCGTGACATGTGTAATCATTTGTTGTACTCTGTGTTGTACATGTATTATGTTGTATTGTATGCCACATGTAGGTACATGTATTCTGTGCTGTTGTACATTGGGTATAGATGTATTGTGTTGTCTTGTATGCCAGGTGTAGGTACATGCATTATGTGGCGTTGTACATCACATCTAGATGCATGTATTGTGTTGTACATCGTGTGTAGGTGTACATATGTGTTGTGTTGTATATCGGGTGTAGGTGTACATATGTGTTGTGTTGTACCCTAGGTGTAGGTGTATGTATGTGTTGTGTTATACCCTGGGTGTATGTGTATGAGTTGTAGTTAAGGTCTAGGTGCATGTATTGCATGGTGTTGTATGTCGTGTGTGGCTATGTGTGTGTGATGCACACTATGTGTATGTGCACATCGTTGAGGACAAAGCGTTGGTTGGTTGTCAGGTGTGGCAATTGATTTGGAGTACGTACAGAATAAGGACAAAGGTAGAAGATAAGGATTGAATAAAGGATGAGTATCAATATTTTATTTCAGTTTTATTATGCATGTGATTTATGGTCCTAGTCTATGATGATTACATGTGATCTATGATTCTGGTTTATGATGGTTACATGTGAATTATGATTTTGATCTATGATGGTTGTGTTTCGATCTAACCTGATGTGATGTATTTATACATGATTATTTTGTCAAAGATGCTAGTTTGACTTGTTGTGAGAGGAAGTAAATAGACTTGAAAGTGTACCTTATTGGAGAGCTACCAATGAAGTATGATTTGAAGCTATTTCAATTTATTTTGAATCTAATGAAAATTACATGCTTGGTACAAGAAAGCATGAAATGCCTTGTTGGGTGGCTGAAACTGACAACAAGCAATGGTAGCACAACAAAAGGAATTGGAATATGCAGCAACATGCTAGTAAAACATTCAGGAGAAAAGCCATTGTGGGACACTGGTACCCAATAGTGTCCATTGATTTCCATGAGCATGCTATAACCAATATGATTGTTTTAATCCAGGGATATGCCTTGGTTTTTGTATCTTCCAATGTGAGTAAGTCTTGCCAAGGGATGGACTGCCCATGTTGGGGGTTCCAGTGGAACTTGGAAGGTGTGTGACTGCACAGAAGGGGGTGACTAGATTTCACAAGGGACTATATAGCAAAGAAGGGAATGTCAAGGATATATTATTTTTGGTCATTACCATTGCTAGATGTAATTAGATGCACATTGGGAGTGTGCCCTGGAACAATGAGTGGATTATTGTTCACTGAGAGAATAAGTGGCAATGGATTGTAGTGTTGGACATTGGATGTAGATTTGACCTTGTAGTGGATTCTGGACTTCCTGGGAAGGAGGTGAATCATGGTATTACTTTGAGGTTGGAGTTGTGAGCCTTTGGATTCCCTTGTTTCCTATGCAAGAACCACATCCTTTTATTTGTTGGTATATGTGTGCATTATTGTAAATATTATATCAAGTTGGATTTATAAAGCTCCATAAACAGTATGGATATTTGTTGGTTGAAGAAAATGTGCATGAGTATATGTGGTTGTTATTGTAAATACCATAATGAGTTATGTTATAAAGCTCCAATAAGAGGTATGGTTGTTATGTTTCAGCACTGGTCATTATAAATACTAGAACGAGCTGTGTTATAAAGCTCCATGGGTAGTATGTTTTGTTTTCAGCAGTCTTGTTGTTTACAGGTGTTCTTGAACACCGAGGATGGTGTTCCCCCAAGGGGGAGGGTTCTGTACTAGCTCTAGTTAAAAATCCATGTAAAAATATATAAGACCATGGTCATGAGACACGTATTCCAATCTTAATGGTGGTCAAAGCATCCTAGTGGGTGCTCATTTAGTTTATTATGGCTAAGGAAATTGGAAAAGGAAATGGAAAAGGATTTGGAAAGGTAAGAAGCATTAATTGGCATTTTATTTATGAAAATAATGGAAATTAGGAGAAAAGGGAGGTGAAAGGTCACATGTTGCATGTGGGGAGGAAAATGAAGGAAAATAATGGAAAATGGAGAAAATAGATGCCTCACTAATAAAAAGGCTTCAAAGGATTAGTGGGTAATCTTGGTCAGTTCAGTTTTAATGGAGCTCTCTTCTATTCTCTATCATACTGTTGGACTTTATTTGGAGCACTCTTGGAGAGTGTTGCATACTTGGAGTTTTGGAGCAAGAAGGAAAAGGAAGGGCACAAAATCCCAAGAGGACAATGAGATCATCAGCTACAATGGATTTTTCTTGCAGGTACTGAGTTGCATGTATCTTTTCCTCACTATTTTTGGCATGCATGGCACATGCATGTCGTTTCTTGGTTATGCTTATCATTAGCATGGAGGATTTCTTGGATTGACAGTGCATTTGTTGAGCCTTGCCATTTGTTGGATATCCATGGTGGTGTGGGTTCATTTCTTTGTTTTTCTATTTGTTTCTCATGTTTCATTTAACTTGGGTTGAGTTATTAGTTCTAGGAAGCCTTGGTTGGACAGATGATCTAGAAGCCCTATAATAGCTTGGGTTGAGTTACTAGTCTTGGAAGCCTTAGTTGGAAAAATGCTTTGGAAGCCCTTGGTGGGTTGAGTTACTAGTCCTAGAAGTTTTTGTCAGACATATATTCTGAAAGCCCGACAACCTATGTGGGTTGAGTTACTAGTCCTAGAAGCCTTGGTTGGAAAAAATGCTCTGGAGCCTTGGAAGGCTTGGGTAAAGACCAATCTTATGATTGTTTTGTGATGTCTGACCATGAGGTGGAATCACTATTTCATGGGTTGAGGTGGTTGGCCTCTCGAAGCCCTGGATGGTTTTGGATTGATGTGTTTTATGAGATCTCGCATTCATTCTTGGAATATGGGATGGGGTTGACTCGCTGAAAGAAAGATTTGGTTCAACCATGTCTATGGTCGGGTGGTATGTGGAAGTCCCAAACCTGGTTAGATCTGCCTATGTTCAATAAAAGCTAAGTTCTCTTTCTTTTGTACTTATTTATATGTGGATTTAATGGTTTTTATTTCACTGTTATTTTCATGGTTTTATGCTAGTTATAAGCATGGTTAATTGACTTGTTCATGTCATGGTTATTTCATGTATTTACTTGTAATTGTTAAAATGATGGGTGCAAGACCTAATTGATTTCATAACAATTCAAGGGAGAAGGTGGTGATCCTTCTTGTCCTGTCTCATAAGATTTTTTAGGCATTCATTCTTTGTCTTGTATCCTAGACTTGTAGATTGCATTGATGCCAAGTGTTTCATAGAATGCTAGTCCTGGTTGGGGATGGTCATGCGTAGTCCTGGAGTTAGTTTTTTGTTTATTAATCCTGTCATCATGTGTTTAATGGATTCCAGAAGTTACATAAAATTCTGGGTAGTGACTAGAATTATGGGCTTATGAATGGTCCACAGGGATGGTGAGGTGGCGAACAGGTGGAGCAATGGCGGACGGGGGCGCGGACGCGGCGATGACGTAGTAGTGATGCTGGCAAGGCGGATTGGCAGAAACCGGAAACCGTAGGCAGAATGATATCGCACCGCTTTTCATACGGAAGTGGAGTTGTCAGAGGGGGCTCCGATACGCTGTGGGGGCGACGCGTGGCCGAGGCCTGACATCACCCTCTGACAGATATCGGAAGCTAACTTACGGACGTCGGGGCCGGTCAGATATCCATGTGGGCCATTGGATGAAAGGCGCCCGATCGAACGGTCGACGGGTCAATGACTTGTCCGGACGATATAGCGTCGGGCGGGCAATAAAATAATTATTTTTTATGAAATTCGTGCCCGGCGAGACTTTGGAAAATTGGCGATTTTGCATGGTTTTTCAGTGTATTTTTTATAAAGTCGCGCATATCTCCAGGACTTTGGATAAGTCGAAAAAGTGGGTTTCTTATGCATTTCTACCGTTTGAGCGGGTTAGGGGTGAAAATAGGTTTCTTACAAGGTTTTTTAAGTAAATGAAGGGTTGAATGGGTAAATGAATTCTGAATGAGGAAAAGAGGTAAGGCTTGGGGTTCTTAAACTGACCAGATGTCAATTTGATTCCCTAGTAGTGAACATATGGCTATAATGCCAGGGGGGATATTTATAGAATGCTTGGGGTTTATACACCATGGTGTTATAATAGTAGGGAAAGGGTGACATAGGGAAATTAGATAATAGAAGTTAGGAGTTAATATGGGGGGAAAAGGTGAATGAGGAGTGATATCACTAAGTTTATTTGAAAACCAGTTAGCTTAGGGAGTAGATCAAAATGAAAAGAATTTTAGACAAGAAATGTGGCTCTTAAAGGAAACCAGAACCAACATAAAACCTTGAATTCTTTCATAAACACAACTGGTGTAGGGATGTTAGTAATGAGTGTAAAACAGGGGAAAAAGGAAGTTAGACATGCTCCATTGTGTTGTTTTCCTTATCTTGACCAGCAAGATTCAGTTTGAAAGGAATACCACTTCTGCAACCCCATCTACCTACCCATCTACTTGCCTAGCATTTTTTGTTTCTTCTTGGAGGGTGCACTTGGACTTGCAGACCCTTATGTGCCTTTTTTTTTCCATTGGCTTTTTCTTTTGATTGCCTATTTAGCACTACCCTTATTGCTTCCAAGGCCCCAGATTAAGCAGTTGGGAACCTTAGTTTCTCTGCCTAACTATTGGTCTGCCAAGATTAAACAGTTTGGAAAGACTTCTTTCTCTATTCTACAACAGGAAATTGAAACATGGCATGATCCAGATTAGACTGTTGGACCATCCATCAAAATTTAATAAACATGAAGGCATGTACACACCTTGCCTTTCCTTGGAAATATGGGATCTTTGTATCAGCAAAGCAGAGCATATTTGGCATTTGAATTTGCCCATCATGAAATATGAAACCTATTGGTATAGGTATCCAACAAATCAGCCAAATCTAACGAATGTTGTGTAATGACTTGTTTGAGTCTGCGCCTATGGGTTTTTCACTATTTTCCTTTGGTTTTTGCCTCCCAATAGTGATTTTAAGCCTTTCCAAGGGCTTTCATTCATTGCTTGTTTCAATTGATGGATGATGTTTTAGCACCTTTGAAGACTTTTAGGACATATATGGATCCAATTTTGGGCATTTTTTTAGAAAAGTTAACATGAATTAGGGAAATAGTGTAGATTGTTGCTCTAATAGCGTGGAAACCCCACAAACCTTAGTTAGGGATGCGCAAAGGCAGATATATCAGGTTGTGAAGGGAAGGGAAATGAATGAAGTAGCCTACGCGAAGAGACTCTTAGTTGGACCAAATCGGCCCCTCAGACCTCTCAAGGGTGCGAAAAGCTAGTTCCAGCATGTCCCCATTCTACTTCGGGTGAGACCTCAGTCCACGCTCTGCGGACTGTTGCTGAAAGGGCTACTAGTTGGAATTTGTTTGGCTAATTAACTCCGAACTTGGGTTAGGCCCCTAAAAGCTAACAATAAGATGATATCTTTGGCTGCTGGATAGTTGACTGCATGAAGGGTACCTATTTTTTTCCTATTTTGATGTCAAAAGTTGACATCACCCTGCTTTGATTTGCTGGTGCATGCTTGAAGTACTGCGCATAGGTTTCAGCCTTCAACTTTTCATTTCTCAATTTGATTTCCTTGTATTCGTCCTTGATTTATGTTCTCTATCTGCTGGCCTGGTGAAAGAAGAAACCTCAACACTAAGCTATCTATCAATCAATTGAGTGTTAGATGTTGAAGGCTACTATGTTTCTCCTGAAGCAGTTGTGCCTTTGCTTCTTTCCACCATTGTATCAGTGTCAGTGATTTCCACTGATTCAATGGTTTCTACCTGTTCAGTTATAGGATTCAGCTTGGGCCTTTTCCTAAGCTCAAACTGCTCATTTGTGGTTTCCATAGCAGAAATGGAACCCTCCTCTCTTTTTCTTTTTGGGTTTCTCTACTCATTTGTTGGGGTTTGTAAAACAAGAGGAATATTCATGGGTTCCCTTGGTTTTGGAACTTGCATGAAAGAAATTTCATCAATTTGTTTCTCTACATCAATCAATGTATTTTATACATCCACTACTATGATATCCATGTCAATTAGAGTGTTTTACAACCATTCTGATTGGTTGGTAAACCTATCAATATCCAGTATACAATGGTGGATGAAAGGTTCAAATTTGACCTTGATTCTTAGCTTATTTATGACTCCATTAGGGTCATACTACCACATAAAAGCTATTTTTGAAATTCATTCACTGTAACATCTTGTTTGCCTCTGGCCCAACTTCTCTATTATTACAAATGAATGGGCCCAATTGATTTTTCATTTTGAATTGGATTTTCTTCCTAGCTGGTACGAATTTGAATTCATCAGAATCGATGATCTTCCTAAAATATTCTAGTGCAAATATCCTCATAGGGAGGTATTTGGGCAATTCATAAGGGGCAAGTTGGCATCCATAAATTCTAATCTCTGTGTGGTTCTATTACAGATACTAGTCTCCTAGCTTGTTGTTCTTGGCCAACTGTAACACCCTCTTGATCTCTTGGCTGATTCTGGGCTGAGGACTACTAGTTAGAATGTTCATGATTGGATGGACAAATGAATCAATGAAGTCCTTATAGGTGAATGAAGTGGATTATTTCTGTATGAAGGGTGTCCAATAAATAATTGACCTTGGATTTACTTTGGTATCTAGCTTCTAGATGCTGACAGGGAATTTATTTGATTGATAATATAAAAACATGTGAAATAATACAGAAGAATACTTGAAAACTCTCAGTTGGTAGACTGGTGAACTGTTCATGCATCCTGTCTGCAATGAACTGAGCATAGTTATAAATAACAACATGAGGCTTTCCTGGGCTAAATATGGAAAGAAAGGCCATGAAAAACTCATCCACATGCTCATCTGTGGTATACCATAAGATAAAAGAGAGCAAGGTAATAATCTGTCTGCCCCTTTCTGAAAAAATGGTGACAGCATAAAGGGGACTATCTGTGCGAGTATGGCATTCCTCTATGATGAAAGTTTTGAAAATTTGGGTTATTTTGGCCAAGAGACTCATTAGGACTTGGTTGGACCTAAAGCATTTGGTTGATAGATTCTGCAGTGATGGTAAATAATACTTGCTGGTTAGGGGTGACAACAACTCTTTGGCTAGGAATGTAGCAAGCATGATAGAAATGGATGATGTCTGGGAATGGGTTTACTTATGGAAACAAATATTTGGGAAAATTAGATTCCCAAAGGTGGATGTCATTGTTCAGGTTTAAGAATCTGTCCTTGCTCCAACAATGGAGCTTTAGAAGGTAAACATAGGAAGCAATATCCTTTATTTGAAAATCTATGTCTGCTAATGCAAGGTGGTCGATGTCTAGGTGAGGTGTTTGCAAAGGTTTGACGTCTAGAGAGGTTTGGGAAGCCATAACTGGGTTTAGAGATATGAATTAGGCTTGGAGAGGTTCTAGAAGTGAGGTTTTAGGAGTTTCTAGTACAGTGAGTGAGCAATTACAAACTGTAAAAGGAGGGTTTGGGGTATGTAAATAAGCTTGTCTTCAATTTAGGCATATTTCTTATTTTATTTCAATTAATTAAGCTTTCAATTAGACTATGCATTTTCAAATTGAAGGGTCGCTCTGGTTTTCCCAAGAATACCTGGAAATTAGTAGTCTGGCTTGCAAACTAAGTTCAATGGTGAATGTATAGGGTATGATGCCATCAACTATGAACTGGTTGGTTGAATTAGGTGTCTGGAGCTTCTTCAGGCGACAAATGGTGGTCAATTCAGTTGTTTTCAGGTTCAGGATGTCGCAAATGGCTTGAGAAGCAGTTTCCGTGAAAGACGAGCAAAAATAGAAAATTGGGGCTTTTCCAGATTTTTAACGAGTAACGGTCACATTAACGCACGAAAAATATAAATGAACAGTGGGAAGTTTTTTGGCTTGGGCTGGGACGTGGTTTTCTGGGCCATCACACCACTTTTGAAGGGAAGACAATATTTTTTGCGAGCACACAATCTATCTTGGGGCTGCCACGTAGCAGAACAACACCCAGGCAAAATCGTGAATCTGGTGTGCTCTTGGGCTGCTATTGGTCAGACGATGAACCCATGCGATATGGATGCGCACCATCGGATCTGGGAGTAGGAGATTGGACAATTTTTGTAGGGTTAAATTGCATAGAGAGAATCGGGAAAGGGATTTGCGAGGCTCAGGGTTTAATTACAACAAATTGTAGTTAATTAGTGTATAAGATCGAGATTAAATATAAGAAACAAGTTAATAAAGTGGGACTAGGGGTTATGTGGCAGGGGTTTTTAACCGTACCAAGGGTTGGTGGGTTAAAAAAGGGTTTGTCGAGGAAATATAAAGCGGGGAAATTAATTAGATAATGCGGGGGGATAAACACTTAGGATAAGGGGGTTTTTATGGGTTTTTGAAGGGAAATAGAGAAATTAATAAGGGGGCAAGGTAATATTTTCAATGGGAAATGGGTTTCACACTAGGGAAAAAGGGGTTTTGGGCAGGGGATGATTTTTTAAAGGTAATTACTAGGGAAAGGTGTGAAACCAAGGGGTAAGGGTCAAAATTAAAGGAAAAAGGGGATTTATAACTGATAAAGGGATAATGGGGAAATTAGAAAATAAGCATGTGGGAGCATAGTGAAATGAGGGGAAATTAGTTAAACAAGCTTGTGAACATCTTTCCTTTGTCATGAATCCTCCTGCACATGAAACATAGGATTAAGCATGATAAGTGTGCTTTTGACTCATTAACCTTTCTTCTATCTACTCTTTATTTATCCTAACATTTTTTCTTCATTTTATTGGTTTCATTTGAGCTTTCTAACCCTTTATTTCCTTTTATTTTGACAAGCAAACTATCTAATTCCAACCTTATAACTTCCAATGGCTCAGATTAAACTGATGAGCTCATTTTTATTCTCTACCTAACTACTGAACTGCCAAGGTTAAACAGTTTGGCTAGTTCTTTTATTTTCTACCTATCAACATACAATTTAAAGCATGAATAATTCAAGATTAAGCTATTTGACCGTCATGGATTGTGGCATCTCTAACAAGCTACACATAACCTTATTTTGCATAAAAAAGTAAAAAGTAGTGGCATTTGAATTTGCACACTTTCATAATCTGTTTTATTTCTTTTTGGGGTTCATATTTTTCACTTTTTTGATATTTTTTGTTTCTTTTTGTCCTTTGATTATTCTTTTGGGACATACCGTCTTTACATTTTTTAATTTTTAATATGGAAAACCTTTTGCAGAAAGAAAAATTATGTACAATATTACAAGACTAACCATAGCCAATTCAAAATTATGAATCCTATTATTGTAGGACCCTAACAGGAACCACCATTTCAACATATATAGATTAAATTCATATCTTGACCAGGTGGTATCCTTAAATGTTGATTAGGGAATTTCTCCTGATAAAATCCTCAACAAACCATATTATAGTGGTTTTGAAGCCTCAAATCCTCTCTCCTTTCCATCCATTTAGGCCATATGTCCTAAAAACCATTGAGATATTTCCCCTAATTCCTCTTGAGTTGTCCCATGTATGGAAATGACTACCCAAAATATCCCATGCTTTATATGGCTCCACTCCACCTCATCTTTTTCTCCTCCAAAATATCTCCAACCATATACTAGCCATGATCTCCCTGGTCAAACCCTTTCCTTGTGAGATCATCACTATCGATATTCCTTACACGTGTCCTTATCCCCTGAATATTATGGTTAGTCTACTGCATGGCATGTCTCTTCATCACGTCACATCTCCTACGCCAACCATGTGTTGCACTTCCCTTCCCGCGTTTTCCCTATGCTACAAGCCATATTATCCTTTCCATGCTCCCCATTCTTATTGCATGGTCACACTATGCCAAAAAAAATAAATTTGTGCCCCAATAGGCCCTCGACACAAAAATGTGACTCATCCTTGAGCTACATAGTCCTTCGCTAAATAATTATTTTCTTTAACAAATTTTTGCAAGGTTTCCTATGTTGCTTATTTTTCTTTGATCTTTAATATTAGGTGTTTCGTTCTGACAATCAGTTTCCCAAAGACATCGTTGACATCCTCGTTGTTTAACGTTTGCATGTTCTTCAACAGTTCGCTGAACTCATACACAATCACCATAAATTGGTCTTGGAGATTTGTCTAGGACTCTTTTTTTTTGCGTGGAGCTTTCTCACAACTTCCATGAGTCATGCTTTGTCATGCATTGCTTTCCTTTTGTTAGTTGGGTTCATCTTCCCCACAATTTGATCAATCTAGAAGATCCGATCATCCGCTACCTATATCTGCTCAGAGTCAATTTTACCATTGGAACCTTGGACAACATATTCCACAACTAAATTATTTGCTATGCGACCTCCTGACATTCCTCTCATATACAAACAATTGTTCTATCCTCTTTTTCGAGCCATTTCCTCGCATTGTTGATCCTCCATTGACGCTTGTGGCAGTTGTTTAGCTTCAGTCTCTGTGACTAATTCCTTCATTCATTGGATGACATTCTTAATTCTAGTTGCCATTTCCTGGGTAGGAGTCATCTCATCTACTAACCCTTCAATACATTCCTCATAAACCTGGGTAAAGGCATTGCACCATTCAGGTTATTGGATTTCCTCTTTTGTTGCTCCTATCACAGTTGTTTCCCCATCTCCTAACTTAGTTTCAAATTTCTCTCCATTATCATGATTCATCTTGTAATACTCAAGCTACATTGTGTTGTAATTGCACCAAATCCTTTGAACTTAACTATGACATAGTAACGTTAATCTCTACGCAGGTAGCCAAAGGTTTCTACATAGGCCCTTTCCAAATTTCCACCTTAGTGCTCAAAATTTTGTACACCCTTCTTGACTGCTGGGACAATGAGGCCACATGGTTTTGTGATTGAGCTTAGGGCTATGACCCAAGTTCCATTGAGGACCTCCCTCCTACATTTGAAGAAGAAGTCAATTTAACTCCATCTCTCTTATAAGTTGTTGTAAGTTGTCATACCTAGCCACAATGACATCTTGCACTTGATCCCTAATGCATTTAAAATTATCTTCCATTAATATAGTCTATACTAAGGACGTGTGGGTATCTTTCCGCTTTTTTTTGGACTTTGTGATAGATGCGCTCCCCACATTGCTTCTAAACACTCTTTTATTTCCTAACTATGGATTCCTTTTGCAGTGACAGGTTCCTATTACGGTTTTGGCTTTGGAACAATTGGAAACTGAGGTTCCTACTAGTTTTAGCTTGAGGGGGTGTCATTCATTTCTTCTATGCTTCAGATCATCTCCACATATGAAGAGTCTTCCTTCTATATCTTCCATTTAGGCTCCCATGCATCCACCACACCCTGAATCTCGTTCGTGTTTAATCTAAAGGGTTGCTTTTGCCAACACTTAACTAGGTCCTATGACACCAAAACCCAAATGTAGTGGGGTTCAACCTTGAAATTCACTATACCTTTTCCCTTCTTCACAATTTCAACAAGGAGACACAAAGTTTATTCAATGATCTACCGTATCACATCTCCACACAAGAAAAACACCAAAGTACTAAGCCTTTTATGCTTAGGTTCATTGGAGGTCCACAAATTTGAAACTCAGTCATCATGATGGGTTTCGCTAGATCCAAAATTGGACGTAAATGCTCTAGTTTTTCCCACTAAACCAATGCTATCAAAATTAATAATTAAGCATAATAAAACTATGCATTCAATTACTGACTGTCCAAGCAATCTTGCTTGAATTCCTTTAATAAGAATATGTTGACGATCCTAGACCCACAAACATTCAAGGGGTCTCCCTGATATGAAGTCCCAATTAGACCTCACACTGTTTGGTGTAGGAGCCCCATCTGGAATACGACATGGGTTCCGAAGTAATGGGTTTTAATGATGTGCCTTGGCTGCAATAACACATAGAGTGGTGTAATCGTGACTTTGGTGAACAAGTGTATAACTTTGTAGAGGGTCAAGTGAAATGTATGAAAGGTTCTAACACATGAGGGGAAAATGAGTGAGCCCCTTAGAAGCCTGTAATAGTACGCAAATTGAGAGAAACAAAGGGGCATAAATACATCACGAGTTAGCCTGCGACATATTTCACACATTACCCCTGAAGGAAATAAACAAAAACATACATTCAATAATATTCATACTAATGCAAAAGAAATAGTTTATAAGTGTTAGCATAAGTGAAATAACATATATTGCCAACATAACAAGAATAGTCCTACTATATTCACAAAATATGCATGAAAACGTGCCGACCCTAAGATTTTATTAAAGTGAGATTTCTGAGAATACATATACCATTGACGAACCACTAGCCTTGATAGTGGAACATGAAGTCTACACTTTCTCCTCAAAATAAATATGTTATGAAGCCAACTCAAGAAAAGATAGAAGAGATAGATCAACGCCTTAGAATTCAGCCTCTTCGAGGGGGCAACCTCCTTTACATTACATAAATGAATAATTCTTGGATGATACAAATGAGAAGACCTCCTTTCTATATATAGGAGTCTAAG
>APFE031205252.1:132087-156038 GCA_000404065.3 Pinus taeda
CAAATGAAAATACCTCCTTTCTATATATAGGAGTCTAAGGGGTCATAACATAATCAGAGCCTACATAAAAATAATAATTTAAGGGCACAATAATAACAATAGTGGGCTTCTATGGGGCACAATAGTAACAATATGGGCACAATAGGGGCACAACAATGTTAATAAGGGGTAGAACTATAATATTAATGGGGTAATCACTAGTATTATGGGGACCCAACAAAATATAATCCCTCTATGCTACAGAGAATCCAAGGCTCTTAACAAAATCCCAAGCTACTAATCCTAAGTTAAAAGCCTAGCCAAAAGCTTGGCTCCAAAAAATACCTTTACATGAGTTATGAGGGTATATTTATAACGAAAGGGGTGACTATTCACTTCCCCTTGTGACTCTTGGATTTCCCTAATGAATTTTCATATTCTTTAAAAAATGACTCTTCAAGTTCATTACATAATGACTCTTCAAGTTCATTACATAATGACTCTTCATATTCCACGATTGAAACTTGGAATTTCACTTACTAATTAATTACAAAAGAATATTACAATGTACTCGTACCCATATGAGACAAAATTGGGTAAAGCCAACTAGAAAACCTAATAAGTCAAAAGTCAAGCTTGATTTTAGGGAAACTCGAACTAAATTTTTTTGACTTGTAGGTTCTCGGTCACACGCTGGTGCCAAGCTTTGTTCTACATGATGACTTCCCCAAACTGTGCAATGCGATCAGGCTAAAAGAAGACTCTATCCTCCATGGTATCTAGGTACACTGATTTGGAACTAGTATGGATTTCCTTCTTTACCAAGAGCATCATAGTATTGATTTGGACATGGCCACCAATATAATTCTACATGTTTTGTTTGTTTACTTCAAGATCTTCCTTGGAAGCGACATGTCTAAACTGGTCTAAGTATTCTTCAACCTCCCGCCTGACCTGATTCCTGTGTTTGGCTTCAGTGGGTGAGCGAATTGATGGGATCTTGTGCGGTTTCACCATGAAATCTACAGTGTTGTATAATCATGCATATGATGTCTGAATATTGGCAATGAATGACGCAATTTCTTTGTTTCTCTAAATGATCATCCACACTTGCCCTTTCTCCAACTCTTCCTGTTGCCTTGTTTTCTTTACCAATTCTGGAAATTCCCCTTTATACTGCATTGACCATTCATGCACGATATCGATGGATGTATGGACAACCTTAAGAGCTTCGGCATTATCCTTACACTTTTGTTGCATGTCGTGCAAGTGGAAAACTACCTTATGCAAGGTGACAAGTTCTTCATAGAAGCTCCACATAGTTTCTCCCAATGCCAATACTTCACCAAGTATGGTTGAATTAAGTTCTTCTAGATAAACTTGTGTGAGAGATGCATTCTAAACCACTGCTCAGAGTTGTTCAACTTCTTGCCTTGCCACCTGCATGCTCTTTGCCAAATTTTTATTCTCGGCCATTAGATAGTCCATGTTTGACTTTGTAGCAATTACAAAGGCTAAGTTGGTTATGAAAATGGTACTTGGATTTCTTACAGTGTCTATCACAATCACCCTTTCTATGATTAATGCATTAGATGCAAGATCATTCGAAAAATCTTTCTTCCCTTCTTGTACAATATTTTTCTGAAGCTCATCGTAAGTCAAATTATACATGTCCATGACCAGACCATCATCAAGAGGAACAATTTTCTCTTCCTCTCTTGTAGCTTGCTCTATTTCTGGAGGATGGGGAGACTGAATGGTGACCTGTTGTGTACTTGAAATCAATACAAAATCTTGGTTTTGTGTCTCCAGTTCCACCTCCATGTGTTAGATGTTTATCAATTCTTCAATGTCTTGAGCGAGCTCCATGTCCTGCACCTATTTTCTCTCCTCCTCTAACTGCCAATTCTTCTCTTGTTCTTTAGCTTGTATTCATGTGACTTAATCTTCTTCTACTCTTCACCTTTATTTTTCTTCCTGCTTCCAACTTTCTTCCTCCAATCTCCCTTGCTCTTGTTATTCCCTCTGCTTCTATTTTTCTTCCTACATCCTTTGTTTCCTCTTCTTCTCTACTATTATAGTTTCTTTAAGTATGGCACAACCTTCTTTCATATTGCGGCTTTGATCTCCTCATGGGCTATGGGAAACCTTCCTCTTGCCATTTATGTGCATTATGTTGTGCCTTTCTGCTGGTACTACCTCTGGAGTGACTTCTTTTTATGGAGTAACCTGCGGTGTTCTAGCAAATGTTACTGATTTGCGGGACTTGGAGGCATTATAACAATTCTTCCATGCTTCCTCCTCAGGTCTGTGAAAGGTCCCACTTATCTACTGATAATGAATCCTTGCACATTTGTATTTGGAAACATTCCTTGGATCATACATATTGATGTCCAAACAACCAAATGAAAATTTCTCTATTACCTTGCCTTCCGTGTCTGCAGCTTTTATATTCTTGACTTCATACAATTTTATTTACATAGGAAGAGCATGCCAAGGTGTTTTCTTCTTCCTATCCAAAGATGTTGACAAACCTATGGAGACATGGTATGAAATTTTTGCGGCATGACTAATTTATCAGTGGCATACCACGACAGAAGATGTGAAGACTTCTGTCTACAAAACACTCTGAGGAAAGTGTCATCTAGTGAGGAAAACTAATCCGCTATCTCCGACACTGTTTCCATTTCCCCACGTGAAATGCAAGATGGATCTTCCTCAAATATCAACTTATACAACGAAATGAGGAAGTGATTAGTTAACTTCTCCATTACTCTTGTATGGCTACATTCTAAAAGAAGCTTGCAATCGATACATATAACAGGCTCTCGTGGCGTCAAATTCCAATTCATGCCAAGGAATGGATTGTGAGCACAAATTTCATCCAACAAGTATTTCATCCAGTAGGTAGGATACATGTACAATCTAGATTTCTTTCCCTTGGGAGGACTAAGGGAATTAGCTACATGGATACTCAACTATTGAGCCAACAAGTCTAACCAGTTGAATTGTATTCCTTCATTCACAACATGGTTCATTAAGAATCCCCACCCTTCAAGGAAGGTCTCAATTCTCTGCTGACCATATATTCTACAACATAGAACTATTAAGAGATGATATGCCCTCCTGCGATATTTGTCTTGTAGTTGTTGGTGGGTGTCTGATGGAACTGTGTTGGCTCTTTCAGCTAGCTTTTGACAATGTCCTTGGTGCTCAAGTAGATGGTGGCAACATAAAAGTAAGAATCTATTTTCAATTTCGGCTCAGAAAAATGGTACTTGAGATGGTAATCCTGTGCCAAAAAAGAAGCAAGAATTTTTATGCTGGAATTGTTCATAGTCATAGTCTTTGGATGTGTATGAGAAAATATCCAGTTGGAAACGTATGTACATGGAAAAGCCAGATACTTGCATGCAATCTTATGTAACCCTGACATTTGGACATTGTTGGCTTAGGGAGTCTTGACCCAGGTTCGGTGTTAGTTGTGCCAAAAAACATAACCCTACACTGTTGTCCCTTTCGAAAACAACTTGCGTAGCACAGACGCAGTCTCACTCGAAGTAATATTGGGGGATGCAAGAACCCAGTTTCTACATCTAGAAATGATGTGATGACTTTCTGTAGCCCAAATATTTCTTCACACAGATCTACTCCTTCGATAGATCTTAATTCTGGAACTGGCCTTAAAGACCCCCGATTCCTTGTGAAACCATTCAATAGTGTTATTAAGATCTTAAGAATATAGCCCTACTACTTTCATGTGCATAAGAATTCTTTCTAGGTTTTTGTGGCCTAGGTATGCCGTCACGCAGACCTTTCTACTGACAACTAACTTAGTTTATATCTAGAACTTCGCATACATCATTAAATCATCTTATTAGGCATAAGCATATTCAATTAACCTAATTTGTGCAGATAAGATACATTAATTCAAGAGAACAATATTCAGAAACAGATAAATAGATAAAAAATAAATCATAGATGCAAGTATTTCCAACCCAAAATCAGTCTTTATTAATTAGAATCTTTCAGTACAAAATTCAAACTACCCTGCACACTCAGCTGCAGTGGTCCATGCACTCAGTAGTGGACTCTTCTAGGCCTTTGTGCACTCATCTTTGGAGCCTCTCCTTTTCTACTTACAGGAACATACCTTCCTCTCTACCAACCCCTTACAATATCATTCATTCATCTGTTTATTCTTATCCATCCCAAGTTATTCCTAAGACTCAATATGACTCAGCTATTTATAGATTTTCTAATACAATACCATAGCCCCCAGCTCATGGGCGAGTCTTCAAAACTGACCAAAACAAGGGGCTAAGACCCCTTTGACTGATATCTATCTGCGCGATCCGCATCCACATTTCACAAAGACTTTAGATATTTTACTAAATTATTTACAAAAAATGACTAAGTTAATTCAATTCTACCCATGGGGACCCCATCCCAATAGACATTGATATACACTTGCCAGTATTTAAGGTCTACTTTAAATCTTCTTGCTAAGCATGCTTCATTCACTTTCTTCCATGTGATATATGATTCTTTCTCTATGAACAATTTATTATATAAGTAAACTGGTAAGTTCATTGACATATTCTCAATTGCCTCCCCGATGCTGCTTTCTGTGGTGTCCTTTGAAGAATAATCTCTTTGGTACCATGATGTCAGTGACTGATGAAGGGAAGTGCTCAACAACTGAAATACTTGTAGGAGGAAAATGCACTCATTGCAAACATAAATTAGCTTCAACAAAAATGACTCACAAAGCAATATCACAATAAAAAGTAGTGGAATGACAAGGAAAATTTCAAACTTCTTGAGGTGAAGGACGGAGACTAGATTCCTGAACTATGCATTGCGAAATATCAACAACAAGAGGAGAAAATTGAGGCTAGAGATTGCACAATGCACAGTTTCAGCCTGTGTAGACTAAGGTGGAGACTGCGCATTGTACAATCTCAATGTGAAAGGGACAGGCTTGAGCCTTGGAACTGTGCAATGCACAACTGGGCTAGTCAGGTACTACCCATTGCTTAGTTTCAGAAGCCAAGCATCAAGCTTGAGCCTTGGACTTGCACAATGGCCAGCTAAACAAGGCAATAATTCACCAAGGGAAGGGAAAATATGCCAGAAAAGAGTGTGGGAAACTAGTAGATCTAAGTGATGGTGTAAGTTAGAGTGCATATATAATCAAGGATATATGTATTAGTGAATATTAGGTGAAAAAATCAACATGCAAAAGGAAAAAAAAACATGCATGGAGAGTCGTTGAAACGACAACCACTGATAGGAAAAACAAGAAAACTGATGCGACACTTGTAAAGGTAAATGACAGACCGAACTAACACTTATATAAGCTAATATAAGTTAAAATTACATAAAACATGAAAATAAATAAACAAAACAACGCCCACATAAGTGAATGATAAAAAGCGACAGGAAAAGCGACAAAAGACAAAAAAACAAAACTCACCTGAAAAAGCGCCACAAACTCCACCAAAGGCTCCTTGATCTCCTTGGGAAGGCCAAATCTCTAAGGTTGAATGTGAAAATGAGCTCTATGGGAATTCATTATATATATTTAGATCAATTAGAGTTCATGATGTGCATGCCTAAAATCAAGGAAACAATGACACTTGGTGAAATTCCAAAAATAAAAAGTTGCGTCATCCCTTGGGAAACTAATTATCCACTGCCTTTTTTCTACGGATGCTTTTTTCTTTTTTCTTTTTTATTTTTTGGTTTTTGGGAAAAATGGCCATTCACACTTCCAAGGAAGATTGTGCAGTTCCAAAGGATTGAGAAATCTTGACTCAGTGCATTGCGTAGTTTTTTGAGCTGAAGATATGCTTTGCGCAATTTCTGGGCTCAAGGATGGGCTACCATCCAAAATTGAGTAGTTTTTGAGCTCAAGGAAGACCTTCCTATATGGATTTCACAATTCCAATCATCAAGGATGGCATACCTTCTATGATTGTGCAGTTTCTTGAGGCAAGCCTAACAATGTTGCAAGGTCAAGTTAAGAGATAGCTTGTGTCTGAAAGATATCAAACCAGGATTAATGCATCACAAGAAAAGCATGAAAATAAAAGTCTTTATCATAGCATGAATACTTTATGACAGTGAAAGATACATTCCCGTGGACATAAGGGAGGCTCCAAAATCAAAGCATGGGCAAAATTTTGGAGGGTGGTTGAAGCAACTACAACACTTAGTGACACACTGGTAAAACTATAGCTCTCTGTATGGATCTTAGCTCATGTAAAACATGTCTAGTTATTCAAGAAGTATTGTTAAGTCCATTGATCACCATAACTTATTTGCTTAACTTAAGTTAAATATATAGTCCCTACTATTCTCTTCATCGATGACACACTACAAAAGCAACTCAAGCTGAGTTGTTTCGATTGGGGATGGGAGTATATAGATACATAAGTGAAGTAGGATTGTCAGATTCATGGTTTTCATCTCTGGTGTTGCTCCGCTACTAGTATGCCTTGACAATATCCCAATGGAGTCACTTTAGGGACACAAACATTGCTTCTATGTTAGTGAGCTTGGATAGTACCCTGACAGAGTTGCTTGCTTCACCCCTCTGTGCAGGAGGTCTTTCTCTTCTTTCACCTTTTATTATTTCTTTCTTTTTTTATTTTGTTCAAAGAAATGTGCATAGGCACTTATTGATTTAATCAATTGGAAGAGGGATCCTGAATTATTGAGAGCAATAGAGAAGTCCCTTCATAGAAGGTTATTGATACACCTCTGAAATACAATTCACTTGTTAACGTTTCTTGCCCTCCTTACTTTACTTGAACTTAGTTTACAAGACAAAAATGGACAATCATAAAATTGATTAGAGTAGGTGGTACTAGTTATAGATTAAGAATCGTGATTCCACTATGGTTTTCTCTAAAAAAGTACGTATTTTCCATCAGGGTATCATCAACTAAAAGGCACAAGATGCACACAAAGAGAGAGAATAAATAGATAACCAATCATTCACAGTAGAAAAATTTCCTCTCGAACTTCACCATGCTTGCTTAGGAAACCAAACATGGTCTCATGTGGAAGCAATCCTACAACAAAAAGGAAAGGAAAGGGGAGAGATAGAAAGTAAATAAAAAACAAACAAAACAAATGAACTACTCCAACTCCTAAACTAACAGAGAATAGGCCAGGCTTACATAAAATGAAACTTCTAGTGTAACCATCGATGCATAGGCTGACCTATATGGGTGAGGCCATCCATATCAATAAATATATTGAAGCATAACAATGAGAAAGAAATATAAATCAATACATGCCATGACATTTGAAGAGTGAAAGTGCATGAAAAAAATAGAAAAGGAAAGCACATGTAAGACACTCTGTGGATGCATGGTTGTTCTTGTGCACAAAACATGCAAGAGCAATAATTCAAACTTCTAAGCTTGGAAAAAATAAAGAAGAGGAAAAATTACATTTCACAATTGAGCTTGCCAGGTATGATTCCTCCAATTATTCAGGGATGTTGTTTTGTAAAACAGATGGAGGTTGGGAAAATTGAGATACAGATGGATTTTCAATTTGAGCAATCGAATGATGAGGATCCTTGAGAGATATAGGAAATTTTTGATATAAACCAAAACTGGCCTCAAGATTACAAGAACTTGACATAACCATCATCTCGGGCTAAAGTGCCTCGACAAATTACAAAAGTTCCAAGAAATCAGAAGGTAGATCATAAAAAACGATGGCTTAGAAAGATCAATAGCGGAAAAATAAAATTCTTGACCATATGTGTCAATGAATAGATCACCACACCCATGATCAGAAAGTTCACAATCATAAACATAAGCATCCTCTTGATCTAATGAATCGTAGAGAGGGGAAGATTGAAAACAAGAAATTTCACCCTTTGTTTCTTCAGAAAGATCAAATGATGGATTGAAGAGATCAAGAAAAGAAGATTCTTCCTCCATGCTCAAATTTAAAACTATCATTCCACGAGTTCCGAGTATGATCATAATTAACATTATAAGTTAATTATTCTTCGAAATATTTAACAGGTGTGATAGAATCATGAAAGATGTCAGGATAATGAGGGGGAGGTGAACAAGGAGAAAAATCAACTTGTACCACAAACACTTGTTCAGAAATAGAATCCCTAAACATACTCATTGTAAATGATATCATAAGTTTTCTAGTCAATACTGAATCCATCCTGAGTTTGATCCCCATGAACATTAGAAATGATTGAAACCGGTGAACAAAAGAACTCATAATCGAGAGGACCAAAGGAACTAACAAATGGAGGGCGAGGAGAAAAATCATCACAATAAAAATCAGATTCGTAGTCCAAACTTGCATTGAAAATATGAATATGTGAGGTGGGAGAATATGGTGGTAGATCATCAGATGGGATCTCAAATTATCCAACCTCATCCTGTGTAAATGGAGTTTTTTGATGAGGGGGGGATGAAGAGTCACTCAAAAGAACAACATCCTTCATCGAAAATTTGGGAGCTCCATAACCAGTGTCTGTTGGGAGACTTTTGAACGATCATATTCTTTTAGATTCATAGAAATATGTACAAGAAATTTAATTTGTCTTTCATTAAATTCCAATCAATATCATCTTTATAAAATTCAAAACAAAAATGAATAAAATGATCATGAAAATCATTAAGAGATTCATTAGGTGCTTTTCATAAACGCATGATTTTCTTCAAAATAGATTTATAATCATACCTGCCAAAGGTGCGGTAGATCTCTTTGACAAGATGTTTGAAAGAGTGTGTGGAAGCAACTAGCAATGTGTAATACCATTCCTTGATGTGTACTTCGAATGTGAGAATGAACAATCTGCAAGCAACATACTCACAGTGAATATTGTGTTTAGTACAAAATTCAAGAAAGTGAGTGGTGTGCTTGAGAATGATTGTTCCACCCTCACTATAAAACTTCAAGTTTGACAAGTCATTAATTATTCCCATGGGAACTTTCACAGTTGCGGTTATGGAAAAACATGTCGGGGTTAAGATATGGGAAGAAGCCATTAAATATATAGAAAGTTCAAACAGACTTCATGGGTTCATCTTGTCATTTGGGCCTCCTTCTAACACCAAAAATGTTGATGGTGCTAAACCCACCAACATTCAGGGGGTCTCCCAATTATGAAGTAAAAATTAGACCTCACACTATTTGGTGTAGGAGCCTCATCTGGAATACGGCCCGATTGTTGAAATAGTGGGTTTTAATGATGCGCCTTGGCTGCAATAATGCATGGAGTGGTGTAATTGTGACTTTGGTGAACTAGTGTATGAATCTGGTGAGGGTCAAGTGCAATGTATGAAAGGTTCTAACACATGAGGGGAAAATGAGTGAGCCCCTTAGAATCCTATAATAGTACACATCTCGAAAGGAACACAAGCATAAGTACATCACAATTTAGCCTACGAAATAGTTCACAAGTTACCCATGATGGAAATAAACAACCACACACATTCAACAAGATTCATAATAATGCAAACGAAATAGTTCATAAGCATTAGAGTAAGTGAAATAACATATATTGTAAACATAACAATAATAGTCCTACTATATTCACAACATATGCATGAAAACATGACGGCTTTGATATTTTGAAAGTGAAAGTTCCAAGCATAAATATACATTGACAAACCACTATCCTTGATAATGGAACATGAATTCTACACATTCGCCTCCAAACAAATATACTCCCTCTATGCTACTGAGAATCCAAGGCTCTCAACAAACTCCCAAGCTCCTGATCCTATGCTAAAAGCCTAGACAAAAGATTGTATCCCAAAAATCCCTTTACCTGAGTTATGAGGGTATATTTATAAAAAAAGGGGTGACTATTCACTTCCCCTTGTGACTCTTGGATTTCCCTCATGATTCTTCATATTCTTTACAAAATGACTCTTCAACTTCATTACATCATGACTCTTCAGATTCCACAATTGACACTTGGAATTTCACTTAAAAATTAATTACAAAAGAATATTACAATATACTCGTACCCATATGAGAGAAAATTGGGTAGCGCTAACTAGATAGCCTAATAAGGAAAAAGTAAAACTTGAGTTTGGGGAAACTCTAGCTCAAAAAATTCAACTTGTATGTTCTAGGTCACATGCTAGTGCCAAGATTTGTACTGTATGATGACTTCTCTAAACTATGCGATGGGATCAGGTTAAAAGAGGACTCTAGCCTCCATGGAATTTGCGTACATTAATTTGGAACCAGTATGGATTTCCTTCTTTATTAGGAGCATCATAGTATTGATATGGACAAGGCCAGCAATGTGCTTCTACGTGTTTTGTCTGTTTACTTCAAGATATTCCTTGGTAGCAGTCTGTCTAAACCGGTACAAGTATTCTCCAACCTCCTACCTGACCTGATTCCTGCGTTTTCCTTCAGTGAGTGAGCCAACTTATGGGATTTTGCGAAATTTAACCATGAAATCCATGTTGTTTTACAATCATGCATATGTGGCCTAAATATTGGTGATGAACGAGGCGAGTTATTTGTTGTATGAATGATCATC
Organism: Pinus taeda; assembly: GCA_000404065.3. Classification (NCBI taxonomy): domain Eukaryota; kingdom Viridiplantae; phylum Streptophyta; class Pinopsida; order Pinales; family Pinaceae; genus Pinus; species Pinus taeda. Next base: position 142,625 of record APFE031205252.1, read on the forward strand.
CACACTTGCACTTTATCAAACTTTGCTTGTTGCCTTATTTCCTTTACCAATTTGGGCAGTGCCCCTTTGTACCGCATTGACCATTCATGCAAGACATCGATGGGTATGTGGAAAGCCTTATGAGATTTGAAATTATCCTTACACTTCTGCTACATGCCATGTAAGTGGACAACTACCTTATGCACGATGACAAGTTCTTCATACAAGCTCCGTATAATTTCTCCTAATGCCGATACTTCACCAAGTATGGATGCGATAAGTTCTTCTAGATAAAATTTCACAGGAGATTCATCCAAACATCTACTTAGATCTGTTCAACTTTTGCATTTTCACTTGCAATTTATTTTCCAACTATTTGTTCTCAACTATTAGATAGTCTGTGTTTGACTTTGAAGCACCTGCGAAGGCCAAGTTGGTTGTCACAATGCCACTTGGATTTATCTTGGTGTCTGCCACAATCACGCTTTATTTGATGAATGTAGGAGATGTGAGGTCATACGGAAAATGTTTCTTCCTTGTACAATATTTTTTTGAAGCTCATCGTAAGACAGATTGCACGTGTCCATGATTGGACCATCATCAAGAGGAAAAATTTCCTCTTCCTCACTTAGAACTTGTTCTATTGTTGGAGGATGGGGAGACTGAATGATGACCTACTATGTACTTGGAATTAGATCAAAATCTTGGTTTTGTGGCTCCACTTACACCTTCGTGTATTGGATCTTGATCAACTCTCCAATATCTTAAGTGAGATCCTTATCTTGCATCTATTTTCTCTCCTCCTCTAGTTGCCAGTTCTTCTCTTGTTCTTCAACTTGTCTTCATGCAACCTATTCTTCTTATAATCTTCACATTTCCTTTTCTTCCTGCTTCTGCCTTTCTTCCTCCAATCTCCTCTACTCTTATTCTTCCCTCTACTTTTGTCATGCTTCCTGCATCCTCTATTTCCTCTTCTTCTCTACTACTATGGCCACTTTAAGTATGAATGGATCTGCTTTCGTCTTGCTACTTTTCTCCCCTCTTGGGCTATGTGCAACCTTCCTCTTCCTATTTTTTCACACTAGGTTGTGCCTTTCTCTCGGTACTACCTCTAGAGTGATTTATTTCTATTGAGTAACCTCCTATGTTCCAGCGAAGCTAACTAGTTCGCAGGACTTGGAGACATTACAAAAATTATTCCATGATTTCTCCTAAAGTCTGTGAAAGATCCCACTTAGCCACTAATATTGAATCCTTGCATGCTAGTCTTTCCAAACATTCCTTAGATAATGTATATTGAAGTCCAAACAACTGAATGAGAATTTCTCTATTTTCTTCCCTTCGGTGTTTAAAACTTTTAGATTCTTGATTTCATAGAATCTAATTTGCATAAGAAGAGTGGGCCAAGGTGCTTTCTTCTTCCTGTGAAAATTTGTTGACAACCATATGGAGTGATAGTATGCAACTTATTGCATGAATATTTTATTATTGGCATACCTTGACAGAAGATGCAACGACTTCTATTCACCAAACATTCTAAGAAAAGTTCCATCCGGTGAGACAAAGCATTCTACTATCTTCGACACTACTTCCATTACCCCACATGACATGTAAGGTGGCTCTTCCTCAAAGATAAAATTATAAAATAGAATGAGGAAGTGATCAGTTTGATTTTACAATACTCCTCTATGGCTCCACTTAGAAAGAAACTTGCAATAGATATGCACAACAGGCTCTCATGGTTTCCAAGTCCAATTAATTCCAGGGAATGCATTGTGAGTGCATATTTCATCTACCAGGTAGTTATACATGTAAAATATAAATTGATTTCCCTTGGGGGATTAATGAGATTAACGACATGGATCCTCAGTTGTTGACAATTCTGGCCATATGAATGGGATTCCTTCATTCACAACCTGGTTGAGTAAGAATTCCCACCCTTCAGGGAAGGTCTCAGTGATCCACTGACCATATTCTTCAACATATAGCTATCAAGAGCTAATAGGACCTCTTGAGAGATTTTGTCTTGTAGGTGTTGGTGGGTGTCTGACAAAACTTTGTTGGATTTTTCACCCAGATTTTGACAATTTCCTTGCTACGCAAGTAGCTGGTGGCAACATAAAAGTAACAATCCATGAGAAATTCATGATTTGACAAATGGTAGATGAGATGGTAATTTGGTGCAAGAAAAGAAGCAAGCCTTTATCTTCTGGCATTGTTTAGAGTCATAGCCTTTGGATATGTATGAGAAACTATTCATATGACAATGTTTAGACATGGGAAATCCGGATACCTACATGCAACCTTATGTAACCTTGACCTTTGGACACTGATATACACCTTTCAATCTTCAAGGTATGATTTGAAGCTTTTGGCTAAGAATGCTTCTTTCACTTTCTGCCATGTGATATTTAATTCTTTCTCTATGAACAATTGAGTATCTGAGTAAAATGGTAAGTTCATTGGTGTAATTTCAACCCCCTCCTTGGTACTTCTTTTTGTGGTGTCCTTTGAAGAATATCTCTATGGTTCCATGATGTCAGTGACTAATGAAGAAAAGTGCTCAACAACTACAATATCTATAGGAGGAAAATGCAGTCATGGAAGACATAAATTAACTTCAGGAACTCACAAAGAAAGATAATAGCAACAACTACTGGAATAACAAGGAAATTTGTGTAATTCTTGAGGTGAAGGAGGGAGAATGGCTACCTGAACTATGCATTATGTTGTTTCAGTAGCCAAGGGAGTATCTTAAGGCTAGATATTGCATAATGCGCAATCTCAGCCTAGGCAGACTGAGGTGGAGACTGTGCATTGCATAATCTTAGTGGCCAAGGGACAACCTTGAGCCTTGGAACTGCACAATGTGCAGTTGTGCTAGCCATGTGCTATGCATTGTGAAGTCTCAGAGGCCAAGCATCAAGCTTGAGACTTAGACTTGTGCAATTCCCAACTAGACAAGGAAACATATGGCCAAGGGAAGGGAAAAGATGCCCGAAAAGAGTGAGGGAAACTAGCAGATCTAAGTGATGGTGAAAGTTAGAGCATAGATATGACCAAGGATAGATGGATCAATGAACATCAAGTGCAAAATATCAACATGCAAAAGGAAAAACAAACATGCATGGAGAGTCATCGAAACAACGACCACTAATAGGAAAAATAAAGAAAACTGATGCGACACTTGTCAAAGGCGAATGACGGACCGAACCAACAGTCGTACAAGCTAATATAAGTTAAAACACCAACGACCATGAAATAATGCAAGCAAAACAACACTCACAAAATTAAAACGATAAAAAGCAACAAAAAAAGCGACAAAAGACAACAAAAACAAAACTCACCTAGAAAAGTGTCGCAAACTCCACTGAAGACTCCTTGATATCATTGGGAAGGCTATATCTCTAAGATTGAATGTGAAAATGATCTCTAGGGGTGTCTCTTATGTATATTTATATCAATCGGGGTATATGACATGTATACCTAAAACCAAGGAAATAATGACACTTGGTGAAATTCCCAAAATAACAAGTTGTGTCATCCTTTGGGAAAATAATTTTCCACTCCCTATTTTCTAGGGATTCTTTTTTATTTTACTTTTTAAATTTATTCTTTTAAGCAAAACTAGCCATTCACATTGCCAAGGAAGATTGTGTGGTTCCCAAGGAGTGGGTAACTTCTTGACTCAGTGAATTACACAATTTTTTGAGTGGAAAAGATGCTTTGCATAGTTTATGGGCTTAATACTAGGCTTCTCTATAATTGCATAATTTTTGAGCTCAAGGCAAACCTACCTGTTTGGATTGCACAATTCCAATCATCAAGGCTAACCTACCTTCCAAGATTACGTAGTTTCTTGAGGCAATCCTAACAATGATGCAAGGCTAAGTCAACACATAGTTTGTGTTTGAAAGATATCAAATCAAGATTAATGCATCACAAGCAAAGCATGAAAATATAAGTATTCATCATAGCATGAATACTTGACAACAATGAAAGATAAGCTCCCATGGAAAGAAGGGAGGCTACAAAATCAAAGCATGCGAAACATTTTGGTGGGTGGTTGTAGCGGCTACAATAGAATGGAATCCAAGAAAACCACTTTCCCTTGGCACAATAGTCTACCACACAAATAACTCCTATCAACACCTTTCTCACTCGATGCTTACACATTAGCTTAGAGGCGATGGCCTGTGCTGCAAACTTGATAGCCTAATTTGGCACCTTTGAGATTAGAGACCCTTAGTTCCCTCTTGTAGTTCTATATGTCTTGGTCATAATGGCAGCAAGAGCTTTATCATTAATCAGTAACCCTGGGTCCTCTCCTTCCATGGGAAGCCTAGTAATATTGTGGATTAGCTTGGGAGTAATAGGCATGGGTTGGTCAAGCCATAAATATCCATCATGTACATAAGCCAATAGACACTTGGTAATAAAGGTGACCTCATCTCCCCGTTCGAAATGTGGAATATGAAACAATTTCAAAACTCTTTCAATTTCTAGCTTCTCGTCCCACTTGTGGGGTTTTAGCTCAGGCACATTGTGCTCGTTCAAAACTAGATACATGTAGTCTTGAAGATTAGGGTGTCTAGTGTTATCACTCAGTATTTTCTCAAGGTTAAAGAAAGAAATCACCGAGGTAACTACAAACCACTTTTGGAGATCAGGACCTAGCCTTCCTGATGCTCAGAGAGGGTTGTCTCGTTATAATTTAACTTTGTTTTAGTTATGTGATTTTAGGCTAGTTATGAATGTTCAAGAGGTGTTTTATTTGTATTTGAGATTGGGTGGTGGGATCTGATTAGATAGATGGATAGAATGTTGTCTTTTAGACCATTGGGCTATGGAGTCAAACAATAAGGAAGCAAAACTGGATTAACTCACTAAAGGGAACTTTCAAAGGCCAAGATAGCAAAGTGTTTTTCATATCTTTGAGACAGAGGGGTGAAAGGGTTTTGCTCGCGGTGAGAAAGCAGTTAAGGGTTCTTAGACCTGGATAATCAATGAGGAATGAAGGGGTAATCGAAATCAAAGTGCATTTAAGAATCCTTTACCCTGGATATTCATGAAATCAATCTAAACCAAAGAGAAATTAAGAATTATTTAATTTAAATATCAGAAGAAAACATTCAAATGCATAACTATTAAGACAGAGTGTAATTAAACAAGTTTTGAAATATTATTCTAGTCATAACATTTAGATTGAGAAAAACATTAAATATTATGAATAACTTGAGAAAAATGAAAAAAACACATGAGAATACTTGTCTAAAATTTGCTTAACACATGAATCCTTTGAAATGTCTGATCTTTATTCATCAATACAGCTTGTTGGCTCAACAAATGATACAATAACCTTCTCGGTCTTCTGATAAAAAAGGCTAGAGAAATGTCTAATAGAACCCACACTACATACTTCGACTTGTGAAGGATTTATACAAAAAATTATTACAAAATATCTCAAACTAACTTGAGATTTAATCTAGGAAATAAAAATGTCTTTTTGCAAAAAGATAGAGACAACTATTGAACTGCTTCATGTTGTCCCTTTTATTTTGGTACTGTTGGCTTTTATGGTTTGGTTTAGCCCTTTATGCTTCTTTTTTGTTTGATATTTTACGCTGGAATCTTAATTTACATTTTTCTTTCATCTGATACACTTTGACACTGATACACTTTGACTCTGTTGATCTGCCTTCATCTTTTACCTAGTTGTTTCACTTTTACTATACATTACCCTTTTTACTGCATATCTCTCACAGTAAATCAATCAATTTCTCCCATGTTTCAGCATCAGGTAATTGGATCTTTAGCATCCTTGTATATGTTTCATCTGCCTCGGTGTACTTGGAAAAAGTAGGCTTATTAATAAACAAGTCTTTTACCTTGTGCTGGAGGTAAAACAAGTTTTCAAATGTTTGATAAAGTACTCTGCCTGTTGGAAATGCCTTGATTGACGATGTGCTGCCCTATTCTTTTGCTAGCTCTCTGATTTTGCTATTGTAATCCTATTGTGTCATGAGATTGTCATTTATTACTAAGAGACTGGGTAACCCTTTCTCTCTCAAAATTTGAAACTTAGCCATTAACCTACCAACGACCATCTGTATATTATGACATTTTTCCTCCAGGTTTAACATCAAGTTTCTCTTGGAAAGGACTTTTCTCACCTTGAAAATTGTCTCTGTTCTGTCGTCTATATCCAATTCCTGAAGTTCATACTTATTTTTACTGTTAGGGAATTGGATGATTCTAGTGGCATCTTCAGGCATCTCTCATAATTCTTCTTTTACTCTTTAGCTGGCATTTATAGCCATCTTTATTAAGTCTATCTGCTAAACAATTACTTGAATAGATGGCCAAATATCATTGACAGAGTCAATGATATTGGCCCATAATAGTTCCTTGGCCTGGCCAAGGAGTTCTTTCAGGGTTAGGTCCTTCTCCATAGCTTTTAATCTCTCACTCATTCTAGCATCTTTTTACACTTCTTCTTTGTGCATGATTTTGACAAGCTTGTAATCAGTTTCTAAGCTTCTCAACTTTTCTTTTAGCTTATTCATCTCTGTTGCGTGTATGGACATCTCTTCCATAGCTTTGACTAACTTTGTTGCTTCTTCACCTAATGTACTTACTGCTGATGTAGACTGCTGAAACCTATTGTGCTATGGGCATAGGAGCCGTGGGAGCCAATGTGGAAGGAACAATTGTTGAGACTGTTGGGATGACATTTACTGATGTAGTGGCAATATCAATTTGATTCAATTAGATTAAACTGTCCAATTTCTTCTCTGTCTCCTTTAACTGATCATTTAGTTTGAGGCCCAAGTCCATCAATTCTTCATGTTTGGTTTGGTTTTCCAAGACTTCCTATGTCTGGGGATGTTGCACCTGAGGTAACTTCAATTGCTTTTTGGGTGCTACAATGTCATCATTCTTTTTCTTTATCAATTGTTCAGTGGCTTTGATGTCTTTGGGATCATGTCCCAATTCAATCACTAAGTCTTCTAAAGACTTGATACTGGTATTCTTGGCCTGTGAGGAGGCCTTCTCTAACTGATATTGGGCTAAGATATTGTTCAATGAATTCTGCAAATCATGGACAACTATGGTTTTACCTGTAAGGGTGGAGTAAATAATTTCTCCAGCCGGTTTCTAAAATTCAATTTGGTCAATGGGATGAATATCCATTGCCAGTACCTCAAGATCAATCTTCTTGTAATTTGTCGATGTCCTTGGTTGTTGTATAATTTGTTTTATGAAGGGAATTTGCATCTTTCCATCCCTGATTTCAAAAGCTGACATCAACCTGGTTTGGCTTGTAGGTGTAAGCTTGAGATATTGAGCCTAAGACTTTGCCTTCAGTTTCTCATTTCTCATTTTTATTTCTTTAAATCTGTCCTTAATATCCTTATATTTATCAGTAGGCCTATTGAATGAGGAGACTTCTACACTGAGCTACCTTTCTAACATTTGAGTGTGTGAGGTAGATGGCTCTTGTGTTTCTCTAGATGGAGCTGTGCCCCTGGTCATGTCAAACTCAATATTAGTCACTTTTGCTGAGCCTTCTGTGTCTTCCTATTCTGAAACAAGATTGAGCCTTGGCCTTTTGCTCTGGCTGCCTTCATACTGCACATTGGATGTGTCCATGCCTGAAGTGGAGGCTCCCTCTCTGTTCCTCTTGGGATTCCTTTCCTCATTTTGAGGAGTCTGTAAAATTGTAGGGGTACTCATGGTTGCTTCTTGTTGTGGTACTTGCAGGAATGAGCTTTCATCAAGCTATCTTTCTAAACCACACAAGTTATTTTCAACATCTACCTTTGTACTATCCCTGTCTATAAGAGTGTTTTCCAACCACTCAGATTGATTGGCATATCTATCTATCTCTGGTATGGGGTGATGAATGTAAGGCCCCAATTTGACCTTTTGTCTAAGCTTGGTGATGAACCCTTGAGGGTCATATCTCCACATGAAACTGTTTTGAAACTTCATTTGTTGCATAATTAGATCTGCTTCCTACCCTACTTCTCTAGAATTGCAAATGAAAGGGCCTAACTGAATTTTGACTCTGAACTAAGTTCTTTTCTTGGCTAAGAAAAAATTTACTTCATCAGAATTCATTATTTTCTTATAATACTCTAGAGAAAATAACCTCTTGGGGAGGTACTTGGGGAGTTTGCATGGGGAAAGCTGGAACCCATAGATTCTTATTTCTGTGTGGTTTTGGTAAAGGTACCAATCTCCCACTTACTTTGCTTAGACAACTAGAAGACTCTTTTGATCTCTTGGATTATTCTGGGTGGAGGACTTCCTGTCAGCATAGTGATGACTAGATGGACAAAAGAGTCAATAAAGTTTGTATAGGTGTATGGTGAGGAATATTTGTGGAACAATGGTGTCCAAAATATGACAGACCTAGGCTGGCCTTTAGTATCAAGCTTCTGAAGGGTGAAGGGAAATTTGTTTGACTGATAATACAAAAACATATGGTATAGTACAAAAGAGTATTTGAATACTCTATCATTGTGCATTCTAGTAAACTGTTCATGCATCCTTTCAGCTATGAACTGGGCATAATTGTATAGATTAGCAGGAGGCTTTCATGGGGTGAAAATGTACATGAAGGCCAGGATAAGATCATCAACAAATTAATCAGTGATACAACCCAAAGCACATGATATCATAGTGACAATGTGCTTGCCCCTTTCAGAGAAAATGGCAGAAACATATGGAGGGGCATCTTTAGGAATGTGCTTGTCTTCAACAATGAAAGTTTGAAATAGTTGGGTTAGTCTAGAGGGGTAAACTTGGTGTACATGTCTAACAAATCCCTAATGGAGAGTGGGCTCAGGTTTGGACCTAGTTGGACTTACAACATCTCATTAATTGATTCAGTTGTAATAATGAATAAATTTTTTTGGTCAGGGGAGATTATAGCTCTCTGGCTGGGAATGTAACATGCATGGCACATATGGACAATTTCTGGAAAGATATGTACTTGGGGAAACTGGTATTTGGCCAAATTGGATTCCCAAAGGCCAATGTCATTAGAATGGTTGAGATATCTGTATTTGCTCAAACAATGAACTTTGAGCAGGATCTCATATGCACTTGTGTCTCTAATTTGAAAATCCCCATCCGCCAAGGGGAGGTGGTATAGGTCCAAATGGGGAGTTGTGATAGGTCTGACATCCATGGCGGCAGGGGTAGCCATAATCCAGTTCTTGTGGATTTGAATTTGGCTTTTACAAGTTTATTTAGAGGTTTTTAATGGAAATTGGAAGCTTTCAGAAGGGTTTGGGAACAGAATTTTAAATCTAAAGTAATTTCAATTAATTTTACTTAATTAAAACACTTTACAGAATGAACGTTTTCAAATTGGAAAGGGTGACTAGTAATTTAACTTTCAATACCTAGAATTGGGTGAATTAGCTTCAAATTCGAGGTTCACGACAACTGCAGATGTTTGAATTGCTCTGGTACGCACTAAGAGGTTGATTGAGGTCTTTGCAGCTTCTTCAGGAGTGGAATTTGAGGTTAAATGGTAAATTCAGTGTTTGCAGGTGTCACATTAGTTTTTAGAGGTTCACAGAGAAAATGAGCGAAAACAAAGCGAGAATGGGCTTCGTAGGCTTTTTATTGAGCATGGCGGGTAATTTTACATATGAACAGTAGGCAATTTTTTAGGTTTGGCAGGGAGGCGGTTTCCCAAGCCATCGCACTGCTTTTGTGGAGGGAGTGGTATTCAGGAGGGGTCACCCGGTCTACTTCATCACTCAACACGTAGCAGTTGGGGGTCAGGGAAAACACCCTTATCGGTCGGGTAAAGGTCAGCCATCAGGTGCAGCAGATATGGCTGTGGATTGTTAGATGAGGGAAATGATGATTGGACGATAGTTGGCGAGGGAGGTGTGCGGGTGATAAGAGCACGAGTTTCCGAGGGGGGGATTTAATCTTCGGTGGTTTGGGATTTGATAGGATTTAATGATGGGTTTAAACGATTGGGCGGGGCTTAATGATAGGATTAACTTAACTTTACTACGTAGTGGTGTATTAAGTCAGTTTTGTCGGGATGTGGAGTAAATTGTATAGTTTATATTAAAACTAAGGGTTGGGATATTTATATAGGGGATTTATTTAATATACAGGAAAAGGTATATCGGGAATTATATAATAAAGTTAAAAATTAATATGAAATTAACGTGTAGAGTGAACATACCACCAAGCATAAATGTACCATTTGTGCAATTTATTTATATACACTTACACATAGTGTTGGACACCTAATCCTAAATGGGTTAGTGTGGAAGTTAAAGAGACAAAGCAGTCCAAGGGACCTTGGGATGTGAATCCCAACGACCACCAAATGTACTATAAATGTATATCAAATTGTTAATAAAATTGAATTGCATGCTTTATCATTTATATCTTTCTCGCTCCCCATGTGTGTTTAACATGGTATCAGAGCAGGCGATTGCTAGTCCTGCTCCAATTTGAGCCACTTGATTTTGTGGTCTCTATATATAGTTCTGCTTTACCTGACCTCTGTCGCACTGCACATCTGTTTCTCTATTTGGAATATACCATTTATAAAACCTGCACCCTACTCTTCTGTTGCGCTGTCATCCTGACCTGACATTGAAACGTTTGAGCACTGCTCTGCCTCTGTGCGTTCGGCGTTGTTCTACTCTCTGTCTCATAATCTGACATATCTACCTGAACGCTGCAAAGTTGTTGAAACGCCTGTTTGAAACGCTGCCTGAAGGAGAAACGCCTGTTTGAAATGCTGCCTGACAGCGCTGTCTGTTTGAAACGCTGTATCGGAGCACCACGAGTCTGGTTTTTGGATGGGCATGCCCGGCTTTAAAAATGCGTTCCGAGGGATTTTTAATTGATTGGTCTGATTTATGGGTTCCAGCCTGGTATGGAAAATCCTGAGATTTTTAATTAGTTGAGATTCCCAAGAATAGTTGAATATAGGCTTAGCTTCTTGTTTTTCTTGGTGTCTGAAGAGGGTTTGCAGCGGAGGTGGAAGTTTTGGATGTATTAAAATGCTATGGTTTGCTTCAATGGGAGGCAAGTTCCCCATTAAGAAGCGTTGTGCTGATATGGATATGTCACCATTAAAAACGTTGTGCTGATATGGATATGTCACTATTAAAAACGTTGTCTGATATGGATATGTCACCATATATTTGAAACGCTGTGCTGCGTGGGTATTTGAAACGCTATGTTGTGCTTGACATATTTGCAAATAAAATCAGGGTTCCAATATACAATGATTTTTGTTACCAACTAATCCCAACATTAAAGTACATACAGGAGAATGCATTACTCTGAGAATGCACGATACACTTGTGCAATGGAGAATCGACTAGGCTAGCATGTGAGGAGCTTGGCCTGGCTCTCAATTTACACTGATAAATCAACTGAAAAAGGAAGCAAAGAATTGTAGAGTCATTTCTCCATCAACAACATTTACTAAATGGGTCATGATGAGCTACAACATTGATCCTCTTTTCAACCATGCTCTGCCAAAAAAAAAATTGTATGGAAAGTTGAAACCCACTTCTCGGTTATAGCATCAAAGATGAAAAACCCCGTGTAGTGGACCTTAATGAAATATTCGTGGAGTGTTGCAGATCAAATCACAAGGAGACTTCATAGGCCAAGGTGGGTTGAGAAACCGTTCATCATTTTCCCAAGTTGTCAACAACTTCTTTGGTCACTCGAATTTGAATACTACGGGCTCGTTCACCTGTTTCGCATTTGGTGAACACGATGTGAAAGTCGATGAAGAGCACGGTGCCGCTATACCTTCTTCATGCTTTTTGGTATAAATTTTAATGGCAAGTCATGTTGAATATAAGAGCTAATTGCATTGTTATTTCACTGCATTGAATGACCGTGGAATATATTTTGGCATGCAACTTTTCTACACAAGGATTTCAATAATGAAGCTGACCATCAACAGTAATCCAATCAAATGTCGTTGCCGATGGTTTTTCCCACCATTCATCAACCAATCCTCTAACCCTTTTGCAATCTTCCAAGAGGCCGACCGTCATTTTCAAGAGACAGATGGGGTTCTCAATCAACCAAACGACAAGTGTATTGGGAGGAAAAGAGTTCAGTTGATTCCTGGTGTCACAAATTGCATTCAAAGATGATAATTTTGAGGGAAATATAAATTCAATTCTGAATCAAGTTCAAGGATGATTACAAGCTACCGCATGGCACAGAATACGCATTATTGGGTTCGTGGTCATGTTGTTTAATTGAAAAACATGCACTCTTAGTTTATTCTGGTTTATTGTTTAAAACATACATGTTTAAAATGGTTGGAAGTTCTCAAGGTGTTGTCTTTGGACATGTACAAGCTTGATTGCAAGATTTGTGCAATTTGGAAATTTAAAGTAAAGAATAATTTGGGTATTAAGACTGTCGATCCTCGGTTTGCATTTTGTGAGTGGGGTAACAGTGGGAAGCTGTGCAACAGCCTCGGGACCCTTCTGCTAGAGTTGTTTTCTACCTACACGAGCAGGCACCCACCTTACTATCACCCGCAGAGTCTACATGGTAGATGTAAAATCTCCTCAAAAGATTGTTGTAGAGAAGATTCCAGATATTCTCTTGATCCTGTTATACGGGTAGCCTGAAGAATTATTTGGTTTAAAACTGCTTGATATTTATTGTAGAAACTTGAAAGATGTTTTTCTGTGTAATTTTGCACAGAATATGTTCATGAACTATATATATATATTATATATATATTATATATATATAATATATATATGGTATGAAATTGCATGGTATATGAAGGTATATTGAGAGCATACATACTTGAAGATTTTTGAAGACAAAGTGGTATACCAATCAATTTTTTTGCAGTGATATTATTTTGAAATGGATAGAATGGGTGTTGTATTAGAATTATTGAATACTCTAATACATTCTACCATGGAAAATACAATTATGATTGATAAAGCCATTGTTGCAGACATTCAAATCTGTTTGAAAAAATGTACAAGAAAACATTGAATTTTTGCAGTTGGAATCTCAGCTTTAGCAAGAAGAATTAAAACAGAGAACTCATTCTGAACCTGTTTTTGTTCAGAACATTGAGACAACCACCCATCAGCAGCAAGTTAATAATGCAGCAGTTTTACATGCGGATGCAGAAGTTCAGTCTGCACTTCCCAAGCCCATCATCAGACCTTGGGAACAGCTTGTCCACAACAAGCACAAAACTGGTCTTGGATATGACAAGGACTTGTCCTTTCATATTCCAGACTACTCAAAACCCATTCAGTTTCAGAGTGCTAGTTTCATTCATGACAGTTCACCTGCTCCTCATGACAGTTCAGCTCCAGCTGTTCCAGACTCTGCTCCTCTTCCACAACAGCAACAACAACAACAGATCATGAAATGC
>APFE031205252.1:156705-177273 GCA_000404065.3 Pinus taeda
AGCACATTCAGCCTAGTGCTGCCATGCATTTTTGCACATTTTGTATTACAGCTCTCTTCTTGGACTCATACATAGCCCTTCGGATTAAGGGGGGGAATGTTGGACACCTAATCCTAAATGGGTTAGTGTGGAAGTTAAAGAGACAAAGCAGTCCAAGGGACTTTGGGATGTGAATCCCAACGGTCACCAAATGTACTATAAATGTATATCAAATTGTTAATAAAATTGAATTGCATGCTTTATCATTTATATCTTTCGCTCCCCATGTGTGTTTAACACATAGGATAAAACACTTTTGTGGGTTTTTTGAGTGAAATAGAACTTAACATGGGGGTTTTACTTTTCTTAGGCAAATGAAGTTTATTCTTAAGAAAAGGGGTTTTATTAGGGTAATGAAAGGAAAATGAATCTTATGAATGGAATTCTAATACTTGACGTTCATAAGTCAATAAGTCAAGGGTCTGGTCCCACCAAAAGTCAGAGAAATGCTCTGAACCTTTATAACTTGAATGATTTAAGTACTAGAACTTAATTGTGAATGGGGAAATTAGTAAGTAAAGGGGTACAAAGAATGAAGGGGAGTTAAATAAATGAACTTTCAAACTAATGTCTTTTGCCTTATTAAATGCTCATGCACATTGAAACATATATTCAAGCATGATAGATGTGCTTTTATCTAATCAACTTTATGCTTCAACAACCTTTCTTCTACTTAACCATTACTTACCCTACCATTTTTTCTTCATTTTATTTAGGTGCATTTAGGCTAGCAAACCCTTATCATTCATTTTTCTTTTGAAAAGTAAACTATCTAATTCTAATCTTATATCATCAAAGGGCTTAGATTAAACTGATGATCTCCTTTTATTGTATCTACCTATCTAATGATCTACCAAGATTAAACTGTTTGGCCAGATTTTATTCTCTAAATATAAACATAAAATTCAAAGCATGAAATAGTCAAGATTAAGCAGTTTGACTACCATGGGTTGTGGCATGTATGATAAGCTGCACACAACTATTATTTGCAGAAGAAGTAAAATAGTAGTGGCATTTAGACTTGCACACTTTCATGATCTGTTTTTGTGTTTGGGGTTCAGATATTTTCATTTTTTGATCTTTTCTTATTCTTTTTGTCCTTTGATATTTATTTTAGGACACACCATATTTACATTTTTTTATTTTTAATATGGAAAACATTTGCAGAAAACAAAGGTATGTACAATATTATAAGGCTTAACCTTAGCCAATTCAAAATTATGAGTCCTATCACTATAGGACTTTAACAGTGGCTCCACATGGGGATAGAATTTCCTGGCGAAATTTCAAGAAATTTAAGATCAGTAGCCTTTGAATTGTGCCTGAAGTTACATTGTAAATTGTTCTTCTATGATCTCTGCCTTATTGTATAATCTCTGTGACTAAAAATATTGAACTGAAATCATAGCCTTTTCTGCAAACTAAAATTTGACACATGTTGTACTGAAATCTGATTTGAAATAAACTTACTGCTGAAAAACTGAATTTATTCAAATTGAAATCCTACCTACTTATTCTAATCAGCTGTCCAACTGCTGGTTAGATAAAATGAAATAGCCAATGCAACCATTCAAGCATCATATATATTGGTGAATTTTGCTGCTTGTGTTTGTTTGTGATTAAAACTGAAATTCTAAAGCCAATTATAACCTTGTCAAAAAATGAGAAGATAAGGAAATACTTGATTTCCTTTGTTGACTCTAGAAACTGTACAAAAGTGTTGGCATTATGATACAAGTATTGTCCTTGATGGAAACTCTACAGGTCAACTCAATTTTGATAAGAGGCTAACAAGAATATTCAAAGGCAATAGGGAAGTGGCACAAAGGATTAGGAAGATGGAACTAAGGTCTATTGATCAGAATAAAGAAGTTGAAGGAAGAAGATGATGTAAGAGAAGTTTAAGAGATACACGCAGGTTCACTTAGTCCAAGCAGCATATACATGTAGGTACTTAGAACAGAAATAGTGTATAATGTACACACACACTCCCACAGAAGGCAAAGCGCATACATGTTGAAAACCATGGTTTTGGTCTGAGGTATTTGGTCCAAGGTATCTTTGGACTATGATATTGACCTTAGGTATTTATTCTGAGGTATTCGGTCCATGGTATTTGATCCAAGGTATAGGTCCTGAGTGGATTCAGTCCATGGTATTGAGAAAGGCCAAAAAATATATAGATAAGAGAGGATAATAAGGCCAGATGTATAAGTGAATAAGATTCTAAGGAATACTTCTATATGAAGTATATTTTATGTTGCAGGGTTATGTTTGGGACTAGATTTGAAATATTTATGCGCACCTTGAGTTCAATATTGGATCAGGATCATGATATCTGAAATGACTTATTCTTGAATGATCTGATATTGGTTGAGGCTAGATCTGATGTTTTGCGTCTATTTTATTAGTTATCTATCATGATCTGGGTTTGTCTGAAGTCTGGAATTGCAACAAAGTTCTGAGTCAACATTTGCAGATCTGTATGTAGGTTGATCTTGGTAAAAGAGCGTGCACACGCAGGTTCTGTTCTTTCAAGCAGCATATACAAAAGAAAGGCTTGATGTTTAGAGATGATTGATCTATCAGATCAGTATTGCTGATTTATTGTTGTCTACCAATGAAGTCTTATTAGATTTGAATGTAAATCTGAATGCATAAGGAGGTTGATATTTGATTGATTGTATGAGTGAGAAGAAGTGTTTTCTGTTGTGTGCCTCTGTAAAGTTCTTTAAGTTAACAGTAGATGTTCAGTACACTACTGGTTGGTACAGTTTGTGATTCAGATATTTTATGATTCAAAATCTTTAGAGGTATATGCAGGTTGGGCTGAAGGAAGTAGTGTATACACGTAGGTTTTCTTCATTGAAGTAGCGTATATAGTCTGACACATGAATTATTGAGGTTCTAGTTGGTTCTGAATGCTAATACAAGTTTTTTGGGTTCAACACAGTTTTCTGATGACAGTGATTTGATTGTTTCATATTAACTACATGTTGGTTGATGAAGTTTGAGTTTCTAAATTTCTGATGGGTTATTGATGAGTCAAGTTCTTCATATGTCTTGATATGTGCCAGGAGCATCTAGTCTGAAAATTCATGAAACATGGTCCCTAGTGGAAGAGTGGAGTTTTCTGTAGGCCGATACCTATGTAATAGTAAACATATTGGATAGTACAAGAGCTAGGGGGTTGTAGCTCCCTTCCAATAGAAGTTGGAGAATGAGCGAAGGTTGTAACCTTCTGCAGGTAGAAGCCTATGTATTGGTATGAGTCTGCACCAGTACAAGATTGTAAACATATTTTCTTATTATTAAAAGAAGACAAAGATGACAATAGTGTTGGAAATAATACTGAGAGGGGGGGTGAATTAGTATTAGCAAGCCAATAAATTTTCATTTCCATAATCAGATTCATATACGCTACTTCAGTTAATGGAACTCGTGTGTATATGTAATTATGTTTAAAACAACTAGCGTATATCTTGCAAACTTATGATTTAGCTAATTCATCATATTTTGATCTTTAATCAATGCATCAGAACCATATAAATAGTAACCAGGTGTAGTAAAAACATAATAGACAATGACACACATGAACACAAGATATAAGGTGGAAACCCAATGTGGGTGAAAACCACCTGCTGCAATTGTCTCTATCTTCTTTTAAATTAGAAACTTCTTTTTGCAATTTTTGTACTGGTGCAGACTTATACCAGTATGTAGGCTTCTACATGTAGAAGGCTACAACCTTCTCTTGTTCTCCAGCTTCTCCTGGAAGGGAGCTACAACCCCCTAGCTCTTGTACTAGCTGATATGTTTACTAGTACGTAGGTGCCGCCTACAGAAGGCTACAACCTTCTCTTTTCTTCCAGGGACCACGTTTCATAAATTTTTAGACTGGATCCATCAATAACACATTCAAACATCAAATATATCCACATCAACCAATCTCCTTTGCATCGATCACAACTAAATCAATCAATCACTTTTTAGAATGCTATAACCAAAATATAGTAACCAGAACCCAAGGCAAAAACCAAAACACAACAACAGCAAATAGAAGTAGCTTAAAACATATTTTATGAGGTATACACTACTTCCATGTGTTGAACCTGCATGCATACACACTTTTCTCAAGGCGAACATGCGTACAGATCTGCGAATCAAATTTAAGATGTATATGTTGTTTTGATATGTAGAACTAGCGTGTATACGTGCCTTTTCTAAAGTGAACCTACGTACAGATCTGTAAATGATGATTTAAACTTTACAACAATTCCAGACTTTAGTTATACCCAGATCATCATATTTATAGACTACAACATGCGCCAGTTATTAAGATAAATGATCAAACCATATAAAGATACTTCACTTCAAGCCTTAAGATCTTGACCCATCATTAGATCTTATCCTTCATCAAGCGCTAAGGTTCATCCTTGGTTCAGATCTAGCTATGCAACATAACCCAATAACCTGTATACTAGATCTTGCTCTTCATCAGATATTCAATATTTGAGTACTTTTGCCAAATGATCTTCTCCTCCTTTTATATTCTTAGGCCTTACTCGATACCATGGACCAAAACCACTTAGGACTAATACCTTGGACCAAATACCTGGGGTCAACACTTCAGATCAGATACCTTGGACCAATATCATGGATCGAAATATCATGGACCAAATATTATGGACCAAAATTTAGTGTTCCAACATGTACGCGCCTTTCCTTCCATGAAAGTGTGTGTGTACGCTATACGTGCCTTTTGGTCTGCGAACCCACATGTACACATGGCTTGGTCAATGGGGAACCTTCGTATACCTCTTTTTCTTCATTATATGAGTCTGAAATGTGATCTGTCATTTGAGTGAGTTCCCATCAAGGACAACATCTGTTTCATAGTGCCAAATCTATGCCAACAATCTCCCCCTTTGGACTTGATGGCAACCCCAAGTTATTCTCCCCCTTTGTCATCAAGCACAAAGGGTTATGCTCCCTCTGAGTTCATGTTGAATTCTCTGATATGCTGAAGTGTGTTGGTTGAGCTCCATGCTCCCCCTGAATATAAGCAAGGCCTGCAAAAAGATGTTCTAAAAGAAGAACATGACTCTACACATACATCATGAATGACCTTCTTATCACCAATGACTCATACATACATCCATATCCCAACCAAGACACTAATATGGAACCCATATAGAATGCACCACCACTAGTGCTTTTTCTGTCATCAACCCTTTCTACCCAATCTGCATCTGTATATGCATGAAGTGTAAGATTTGTATCTCTAGGATACCATAAACCAAAATTCTGTGTGCCTTGAAGAGATTTGAAAATCCTTTTGACTACCTGAAGGTGAGATTCTTTTTCATTTGCTTGGAATCTTCCAACTATTACTACATGCATGATGTCCGGTCGGGTACCTATTAGATAAAGTAGACTGCCAATCATGGATCTATAATTTGGCTGATGTACTGCTGCTAATTCATCATTTGAGCTGAGACTGCATCATGTTACCATTGGGGTACATACTAGTTTAGAATATTCCATGCCATAATTTTTCAAGATCTGTTTGAGATATTTGGTTTGTGACAGAAAAATACCATCTTTATATTGTTGGACTTGTAGACCAAGAAAATATGTAAGCTCACCAAGTAGAGACATTTCAAATTCTTGCTGCATTACCGAAGCAAAATTCTAACTCGTGGCTTCTTCATTGCTACCAAAAATGATATCATCAAAATAAACAACAAGTATTAGCAATTTATTATTGTCAATCTTTGTATATAGATTTCTATCAACTGATCCCTTTGAAAAACCTTGTTGATGGAGATATTTTCCAAGACAGTAATACAAGGCTCTTGGAGCTTGTTTTAGACCATAGAGAGCCTTTTTGAGTCTACATACAAGTTTTGCATCATTTCCAAGAATGCATCCATTTGGTTGCTCAATATAGACTTATTCTTCTAAGTCTCCATTAAGAAAGGTAGATTTTACATCCATTTGGTATATTTTGAATTTCTAAAAACTAGAAAGAGCAAGGAACATTCTTATGGCTCCAAGTCTACCAACAGGTGCAAAAGTTTCTTCAAAATGTACCACTAATTTTCTTGTCCTTCTGCATACAAGGCTATACCAAATATTTCTGTTTGCGGTTCTTTATTTCTCCATATTTTGGGACTTAGTGAAGTTTGTTCCTTCTTTTGCTCCTTCTGAGATGTTTGCCGAAATTTACTCCTGCATTCAGATTCTTCATGACCAAAGTTGTTGCGGATAGAGCATTCTATTTCATTTTCAAGAAGAGAAAAGTTATTGTAGGTTTGTTTCATGATCCCTATTACATTTCTTTTATTTTGTGCTTCTCTAGTCATGATGGTCTTGTAAGAGACACATTGAGTTGCTTTGTGTCGAAAGTTATGACATGAAAAACATTGGCCATTAAAGAAGTTCCTACGATTATCAAATCTACTGACCTGATGATTGTAGTTTCTATTGATATTCATTCTTGAAACAGATTGAGTATGATTTACCTAAGGTTCGTTGTAGCTTCTATTCATCCTTGAAGTAAATTGAGCTCGATTTACCTGGTGATCTGCTTTATGCTTTTGCTGACGATTGTCAAACTGTTCACTGCTTTTTGCTGCATCAAGATAGATTTTAGTGGAGGTTGATGGCTTTTGTGCTTGAGATGCTTCTTCAGTATATCCAAGACCTATTTTTATCAGAGGAGAACATTTCACTTTGATAATTTCATTTAAGGTTGCTAATCCTTTAGCAAATCTAATATTGAAAGCTTTTTTTTTCTCAATATCCTTTCTTAGACCCACAATTTCACATTCTAGTTTTTCATTGTGTTTTTCTCTATCAGCAAGTTGGAATGTCAAAGTATCTATAATCATATTATTTTCTTATAAACATATTTTGATTTTAGAGATTTCTTCATAAAGGTCATCTTCATCTAAAGCATCCAAGAAATTATCACCTTCAAAATCCATCAGAAGTCTATAGTCATTAATATTTTCATCTGCATCATTAATTAATAAACCATCACCGTCTTCATGCATATAGTAGCTCTTCTTACTTACACTTTGTTTTCTATTCCATTTTTTTGATTCCTTACCTCTATCAAGCTTATCTTTATGAGGACATTTGGCAGCATAATGACTGACTCTTCCACAAGCAAAACATTTGAAAGGTAGTTTACCTCAGAATCTTCTGAAACCCTGTTGAAGGTTCTTGTCAAAGTTTTCTTCTTCCTCTCCTTATGAAATATGTCTTGATTCATTGAGTTCTTCTCTTCCTAAAGATTTAAATGTGTCTTATTTCATATTTGATGGACCTCCTTTTCTCATTTTGAAGACAGTTAAGATTTCGTGCAGATGTGTCATAGTAATAGTCTGAAGATCCTGTTTTTCTTCTATGGCAGATACTTTTGATTCAAATTTAGTGGACAAGGATCTTAAAACCTTTTCAACTAAAGTAGATTCTTTTATCTCTTCACCCAAATTCTTCATGCAATTAACAATCTCGTCTATACATAAGAAGTAACTAGCTATACTTTCATCATTGTGCATTTTGAGATTTTCATATTGAATTCTGAGAGTTTGTAGTTTTTGCATGTTTTACCTGTTTGTCTCCTTCATAGCTTAGAATGATCTTGTCCCATATTTCTTTGGCAGATTTGAGCTGCATAACAAATTTTTATTATGATAGACTCCCCAATAATGTATTGACAACCTTGACATTGGTTTCATATTGCTTTTTACTTGCCGCATCTATAAGATTGCTAATGGGAATGTATATCCTCCTTCCACGATTTCCCAGACATCTGTTCCAAGAGATTGAAAATAGGTTGTGGTTCTTACCTTCCAATAAACGAAGTTGCTCCCATCAAATATTGGTGGTTTGGTGGATCCTTCTCTTTCTTGATTACTCATGATGATGGATCTTCCTTCAAGCGATCAAGCTTCTTTTGAATGACCTGCTCTGATTCCAATTTTTGGAAATAATATTGAGAGGGGGAGTGAATCAATATTAGAAATTCAATAATTTTTCATTTCCATAATCAGATTCATATACACTACTTCAGTTAATGGAACTCGTGTGTATACCCAACTGTGTTTAAAGAAACTAGCATATATCCTGTAAACTTATGATTCAATTAATTCATAATATGTTGATCTTTAATCAGTGCATCAGAACCATTTAAACAGTAACTAGGTGCAGTAAAAACAGAACAAAAAATCACAGACATGAACACAAGATATAAGGTGGAAACTCAATGTGGGTGAAAACCACTTGTTGTAATCATCTCTATCTTTTTTTAAATTAGAAACTTCTTTTTACAATTTTTGTATTGGTGCAGACTTATACCAGTACACAGGCTTCTACCTGCAGAAGGCTAGAACCTTCTCTCATTCTTCAGCTTCTCCTGGAAGGGAGCTACAACCCCTTAGCTCTTGTACTAGCTAATATGTTTACTAGTACATAGGTGCCGGCCTATAGAAGGCTACAACCTTCTCTTTTCTTCCAAGGACCACGTTTTATAAATTTTCAAACTGGATCCATTAATAGCATCATTCAAACATCAAATATATCTGCATCAACCAATCTCCTTTGTACTCATCACAACTAAATCAATCAATCACTTTTTAGAATGTTGTAACCAGAACACAGTAACCAAAACCCAAGCCAAAACCCAGAACACTGCAACAGCAAACAGAAGCAGCTTAAAACATATTTTATGAGTATACGCTACTTCCATGTGTCGAACCTGCGTGCATACACACTTTTCTCAAGGAGAACCTGCTTATAGATCTTCAAATCAAATTTAAGATGTACACGTTGTTTTGATACGCAAAACCAGCGTGTATACGTGCATTTTCTAAAGTGAACCTACGTACATATTTGTAAATGATGATTTAAACTTTACAACAATTCCAGACTTCAGTTATACCCAGATCATCATATTTACAGACTACAACATGCACCAGTTATTTAGATAAATGATCAAACCATACAAAGATACTTCACTTCAATCCTTAATATCTTGACCCATCATTAGATCTTATCCTTCATCTAGTGCTAAGGTTCATCCTTCGTTCAGATCCAGCTATGCACCATAAACAAATAACCTATATACTAGATCTTTCTCTTCATTAGATATTCAATACTTGAGTACTTTTGTCTAATGATCTTCTCCTCCTTTTATAGTCTTAGGACTTACTCAATACCATAGACAAAAACCACTTAGGACCAATACCTTGGACCAAATACCTAGGGTCAACACTTTGGGCCTAATAACTTGGACCAATACCATGGATCAAAATATTATGGACCAAATACCATGGACCAAAATATTATGGACCAAATACCATGGACCAAAACTTAGTTTTCCAACATGTACGCGCATTTCCTTCCATGAAAGTGTGTGTGTATGCTATACGCACCTTTTGGTCGGCGAACCCACGTGTACATGTGGCTCGGTCAATGGGGAACCTGCGTATACCTATTTTTCTTCATTCTATGAGTCTAAACTATGATCTGTCATTTGAGTGAGTTGCCATCAAGGACAACACTTGTGTCATAGTGCCAAATCTGTGCCAACAAGCAGCAGGTGGGTTTAACCCACATTGGGTTTCCACCTTAAATCTTGGTGTTCATGTGTATTGCTTATGTGTAATGGTTTATTATGGTTATACTACACATGGTTACTATTTAATGATTGATGAAGTACTGATGCACTGATTAAATATCAACATATGATGAATTAACTGAATCATAAGTTTACTACATAAACGCTGGTTGCCTTAAAGACAGTTGCATGTACACGCTAGTTCCCCTCTCTGAAGTAGCGTATATAAATTTGATTATTGAAAAGAAAAATTCTTGATCTAATAATATTGATTCACCTCCCCTCTTAGTATCATTTACAAAAATTGGTATCAGAGCCAAGTTCTTTAGAAGAAGCTTGATTGCTTGAAGGAAGATCCATCAAGATGAATAATCACGAAATCATGGGATCCATCAGATCGCAATCTTCGATGGGAGAAACTTTGTTTATTGGAAAATAAGAACCATAGCATATCTACAATCTCTTGGAACCAATGTCTGGGAAATTGTGGAAGGAGGATATAAAATTCCAACAACAATTCCTACAAACATGACAGGTAAAAAGAAATATGAAGCCAATGCCAAAGCTGTCAATACTTTATTGGGAAGTTTGTCACAATTAGAGTTTTTCAAAGGCATGCAACTCAAATCAGCCAAAGAGATAAGGGAAAAAATCGTTCAGAGCTATGAAGGAGACTCTCAGGTAAAATGTGTTAAGCTTCAAACTCTCAGAATTCAGTATGAAACTCTTAATATGCATAGTGATGAGAATATAGCTAGTTACTTCTTACATATAGAAGAGTTTGTTAGTTGTATGAAGAATCTGGGTGAAGAAATAAAGGAAGTTACCGTAGTTGAGAAAACTTTGAGATCCTTGTTTGCTAAATTTGAATCAAAAGTTTCTGCCATAGAAGATGTTATCACTGTAAAACTTCCTTAAAAAAATTTGGACAACTTACATGGTTTCTCAATTCTTGTATCAGTCATGGTCAAGTCATGGTCAAGTCATGTTCAAGTCATTTTTATGTTTTAGAGTTTAAGTCATAGGGTTAGAGTCTCATGTCCATCTTCAAATGAAGTTTGATAGCCTCATGCCATGTCCTAGAAGCCTCACCATGTGTTTAGAAGTCATATCTCACATGATATTGGAGAAATTTTAAAACTAGCTACGAATCCATGTTTTCGTAGCGCAGACAGTGTAAAAATCCTATTTTGCGCTACGAAACCCCTGTAGCAGCCTGTTTTAGCAGAAAAAGTTGTCATAAGTAGTCAACTTCCAGGAGGTCTCAAGAGCAACTGAAAGAATATTTTGGAAAATTGAAAGAGGTGTCTATTCCTAACATACTGCACTAGAAAAACCTCTTTCAGTTTCTTCAAATTAATTATGAGCTGGGAGAAATGGGTGATTAAACTTGCGCTACGAAACTGCTGTAGGTGCAAGTTTTTCACAAGCATATTTCTCTGTTTGACACCTGCTTTTCAATGACACATTCTGGGTGGTAGGGAAGGTTTTTCAGAAAACTAAAAGAGGTTTTTTTTCAGCATGGATTGGTTCACAAAAGCCTCCTTCAGTTTTTCCAAATACGTTTTTTGTGAGAAGTTATGAGCTCTGTCCCAAGACCTATTTTTCAGCCAGAACAGAAGCTTATATCTCATGTCATCTTCACATTGCAGAGACAGCGAAAAGGTTAGGTTTGTTAATAATCTCAGATGGAGTATATGCTCATATTGTCTTTGGTGAGAAGCAATTCATTCCAATGGGATTATTTGCATCAACTATACCAGTAATTACTCTTGGGAGCACTGTGGAAACAACAAATATGAAGGAGAAGTTAACAAGGCTCGCTACATGCCACATAATTCATTTTGTCATTGCAATGAAGACAGTGAGCTCAGATGTTTATGTATTTGATTACAACAAGCATCCATAAAAGGCTCCTCAAGAAAGGGTTTGCAATCCTGAATTGATATTGAAAGGTCATTCTAATGAAGGATATGGTTTGACATGGAGTCCTCTAAAAGAAGGTCACATACTAAGTGCTTCAAACGATGCACAATATGCTTGTGGGATATAAACGCTGCATTTGGAAAGAAAGTGCTTGAGGCCAATCAAATAGTTAAAGGTTCATAAGGGAGCAGTTGAAGATGTTTCATGGCATTTCAAGGATGAATACCTTTTTGGCTCTGTTGGAAATGATTGCCATTTTCTCATATGGGACATGCGTACACCTGCACCTAACAAGCCTCAGCAATCAGTTGTAGTTCATCAAAGTGAGGTTAACTATTTGGAATTTAATCCATTCAATGAGTGGCTTTTGAGAAACGAAATCCCAATATAGTCATATTTTGGTATTGAAACTGTGATTTTTGGAACAACTCAGCAGTTTCGTAGGGCGCTACAAAACCCCTGAAGCAGCCTGTTTTAGCAAAAAAACTGTTTTTACTAGTTAACTTACAGAAGCTCTTATGAGTAGCTGAGAACTCAATTTTGAAAACGGAAAGAGGTTTTGCTTCCTAACATGCTGTAATAAAAAAACCTCTTTCTGTTTCTTCAAATCCATTCTGAGGTGGGAGAAATTAAAGACTAAACGTGCGCTACAAAACTGCTGTAGGTGCTGGTTTTCAAAAATCAAAATTTCCTGTTTTACACGTCTTCGTCAAGGATCGATTCTGGACAGCGGGAGAAGTATTTTAAAAAACCAAGAGAGGTTTTTGTTCTAGAAATCTTGGACTACAAAAAAATCCTTCTGTTTAGAAAAATGTGGCATGGTTTAGGAGATAAAGGCTTTGTCCCACGTGCCATTTTCAGGGATCCTAAACCTAAAAACAGGGAAACATGTTCCCTAATTTCTAGGGTTTATCTTCAGCAGTCCGATGACCACGTCGGAGGCTTCATTAAATTCAACTTATTGAGGTTGCAAGTTGTCAAATAATGCTTTAAATTCTTATATAAGGTTGTTGTAATCATGATAAGGAGTTACACTCCTAATTGTATTAGGTCACTAGCACTCCTAGTTAACAGCTAGTTCTAATTAATGGTTTGTTTTATGGTTAGAATAGGTGTCATTGATGACAAATTCGAATTCTCTTGATCATGTATGATGGAATCCTAATTGTAAATGCTTTATATAGAGCAAGAGGTCGAATTAGCAAAGGGTTGGAAAATTTATAACAAAGGACTGTTTTGGCTTATGTAAAGACCCATTTTCAGTAATATAAGTTGTCTGCTTTTCTTCTCAGGATTCATGAAGGATTTCCATGTTCAGAATGTGTGATTTGTTCTTTCCTTAATGTCTTTTACAGTTGCATAGATGTGTAATCACTCAGAATTCACCGATTGTGCTCTGATTTCTTGTATGCATTTATGAACTGTGGTTTTATGTGAGTTGTGTTCTGAACACCTAAATGCTAAGTGCCCTGACTTCTATGTAAAGGCAGTATCACTGTTTACTGAAGTAAGATTGACTCCATAGGCCCAATGGAAACTTATGTAATGTTTATCCAGCCTTTATATTTGTTAATGTTATTCCACAAGAGTTAGCCATCTTATTATTAGTCAAAATCAATAACCCTTTGAGAGAGCCCTCTCAGGCTAAGGAGGCTAAGCCTTAGTCAAAAGATTGGTTTGAAATAGTTACTTAAAGTCTTCCTGGTCTGCAGCCTTCCAGGACCAGATTTTGAGATAACAGAAGAAAAACAAGATCTGCAGAATATCACTATGACAGAGCTTCATGGAATCGTAATTGATTTTGAGATGAGAAAAGGAGCTCCATTAGATATGAGAGAAGTCGCATTTAAAGCTTCAGCAAAAGGAAAATAAAAGGAGGAACACAATGAATCAGGACACATTCTAGAAGAAGAAGATGAGGTAAATTTTGTCAAGAAGTTTCAATAGGGTTCTAATAGGTTCAGAGGTAAGCTACCTTTCAAATGCTTTGCTTGTGGTAGAGTTGGTCACTATGCTGCCAGATGTCCTCATAAAGATAAATATTAAAAAGGAAAGGAATATGAAAAAAGGAATAGGAAACAAGCTGTGAATAGGAGTTACTATACTCATGAAGATAGTGATGGTTTATCTAATAGTGATGAAGATGAAACTGGTCAAGATTACAGACTTCTCATGGCTTATGATAGAAATGATTTTTGGGATAGTTTAGAAGAGGATAGTGATGGTTTATCTAATAGTGATGATTATAAACTTCTCATGGCTTATGACAATGATGATTTTTGGGATGCTTTAGAAGAGGAAAACTTTCATGAAGAAATATTTAAACTCAAAATCTGTTTAAAAGAAAATAATATGATCATAGATACCTTGACATACGAACTTGTTAAAAAAGAAAAACACAATGAAAAACTAGAATGTGAAATTGTGGGTCTAAGAAAAGATCTTGAGAAAACAAAATCTCTCAATCTTAGATTTTCTAAAGGATCAGATACTTTAAATGAAATTATCAAAGTTCAACATTCTCCTCTGATAAAGACAGGTCTTGGATATATTGAAGAAACATCTCAGTCATAGAAGCCGTCAACCTCCACCAAAAGCTATCTTGATGCAACAAAGACCAGCGAACAGTATGACAATCGTCAACAAAGACATAAAGTTGATCACCAGGTAAATCATACTCAATTTTCTCCAAGGATGGATATTAATAGAAGCCACAACTAACCTCAAGCAAATCATACTCAATTTTCTCCAAAGATGAATATTAATAGAAACTACAATCAACAGGTAAATAGATTCGATAGTTGCAAAAGTTTCTTTAATGAGAAATGTTTTTCATGTCATAATTTTGGGCACAAAGATGCTCAATGCGTTGCTTACAAGACCATCATGAGAAGAGAAGCACAAAATCAAAGGAATGTAACATGGATCAAGAGAAGTTCCTGTAATAACTTTTCTCCTCTTGAAAATGAAATAGAATGCTCAATTTGTAACAAATTTGGTCATGAAGAATCTGAATGCAGGAGGAAATTTCTACAAACACCTCAAAAGGAGCAAATTCCATTAAATCCCAAGATATGGATAAGGAAAGAATCTCAACCAGAAAGATGTGGTATAGCCTTGAATGCAGAAGGACAAGAAAATTAGTGGTACATCGACAGTGGATGCTCCAAACATATGATGGGTGACAAAGAGAAACTTCACTCATATAATGCCTTAGAAAAGGAAAATAATGTTTCATTTGGAAATGACACTCCAGCTGTCATAAAAGGTAAAGGTTCTGTTTTCTTGAAAGAAAACGTTAAAGAAGGAAATTTTATGTATGTAAATGGTTTAAAGCATAACCTGTTGAGTGTCAGTCAAATGTGTGATCAAGGAAATGAAGTGGCGTTTCAATCAAACGGATGTGTTGTTTGCGAGCTTGATACAGGAGAGACCGTGATCAAAGGTACAAGAACTCCAAATAACTTATAAATACTCAAAGGAGGACAATGATGGTGCTATCTAAGCAAAAATGATGAAAACTGGATATGGCATAGAAGATTGGGACATCTAAGCTTTTCTCAAATAAGAAAAGCATGCAGACTCAAGGCTATTCGTGATCTTCCAGATATCAGCATCCCAGAAAAAACAATATGCAAACCATGTCAAATCAGTAAGAAAACTAGTGTTCACTTCATGGAAAAATAAGGGTCAGCTAGTAAGCCTCTTGAACTTATCCATACTGATTTATGTGGACCAACAAGGAAAAAGTAACCTCATGGAGAAGAATACTTTACTTTGTTCATTAATGATTTTTCCAGAATGTGTTGGATAGGTATTCTAAAGCATAAAGACGAAGCATTTGAAAAGTTCCAAGCCTTCAAAGCTTTGGTTGAAAATGAATCAGATCGAAAAATCAATGCCTCAGATCTAATCGAGGAGGGGAATTTATATCAGATTAATTCTTTGACTTTTATGAAAAACATGGAATAAAAAGGGATTTCTCCACTGCAAGAACACCTTAGCAAAATGGTGTAGTAGAAAGGATGAACATAATAGTTCAACAAATGGCTCGAGCCATGCTAGATGAATCTAGAACTCCTGCAACCTTTTGGGGTAAAGTTGCATTTGCTGCCGCAACTATTCTCAACAAAGAAAATGTTCAGGTAAATAGAACTCAAACTCCACATGCACTTTGGTATGGTAAGACTCCTGCTGTAAAATACTTTAAAGTTTTTGGAAGAAAATGTTTTATCAAAAGGATTGATGAAAAACTTGGTAAGTTTGAACCTAGAGTAGATGAAGGCATTCTTCTTGGTTATTCTTCCAGAAGTAAAGGATATAAATGTTATAATAAAATACTTGGGAAAATTGTTGAAAGCATTGATGTTGTAGTTGATGAAGCATGCGGAAATCCAAAACAGATAAAATCAACAAAAGATTATGACAATGAGGAAGATGGGGATTACTTTCGCACATCACATCAAAATTATATTGAATAAGAAACCAATAAATCACCAGAAGAAGATATAATGGTAGAAGAAAAGACTTTCTAGGTATGTTTAGAAAAAGCATCCAGAAATTGAAATTTTAGGAGAAAGGGAGGCTGGTTTACAGACAGGAAGAACTATGACAGGGACCCCAAGCTATCTAAAATTACTATCCTCCACTGAACCTCAAAATGTAAATGAAGCATGCAAAGATGAATGTTGGGTCAAGGCCATGGATGAAGAAATTGATCAAACTGAAAAGAATGACACTTGGGAATTAGTTCGTAGACCTCATGATGAAAATATTATAGGAACTAAATGGATATTCAACAATACGCTGAATGAAAATGGAGAAGTCATTAGAAAGAAGGCTAGACTTGTTTGTAAAGGGTATGCTCAACAAGAAGGTATAGATTTTGAAGAAACTTTTGCACCTGTTGCCAAACTTGAATCCATAAGAATGTTTCTTGCTCTTTCCAGTTTTCAAAAATTCAAAGTATACCAAATGGATGTAAAATCAATCTTCCTTAATGGAGATTAGAAGAAGAAGTTTATATTGAACAACCAGAAGGATTCATTCTTAGAAATGATTCAAAACTTGTATGCATATTCAAAAAGGCTCTCTATGGTCTAAAATAGGCTCCAAGGGCTTGGTACTACCACCTTGACAAATATCTACACCAACAAGGTTTTACAAAAGGTTCTACAGATATAAATTTATATACAAAGATTGAAAATGATAAATTGCTAATTATTATTGTTTATGTTGATGATTTCATTTTTGGTAGCAATGAAGAGTCCATGAGTCAAAATTTTGCTTCAGTAATGTAGCAAGTATTTGAAATGTCCTTGCTTGGTGAACTTACCTATTTTCTTGGTCTACAAGTTTAGCAAACTAAAGATGGTATTTTTCTTTCACAAACAAAATATCTCAAACAGATATTGAAAAAGTATGGAATGAAAGATTCTAAGCCTGTATGTACTCCAATGTAATAGGATGTTGTCTCAGCTCAAATAATGAATCGGAAGTAGTAAATCAACCAACTTATAGATCCATGATTGGCAGTCTTCTTTATCTAACAGGTACCCGACCTGAAATCATGCATGTAGAAGGAATAGTTGGAAGATTCCAAGCAAATCCAAAGGAATCACACCTTTAGGCAGTCAAAATAATTTTCAAATATCTTCAAGGAACTCAGGACTTTGGACTATGTTATCCTAGAGACACAGATCTTACTCTTCATGCATATACAGATGCAAATTTGGCAAGAAGTGTTGATGATATAAAAAGCACTAGTGGTGGTGCATTCTATATGGGTTCCAAGTTAGTATCTTGGTTCAGCAAGAAACAAAGTTCAATTGCGTTATCTATAGCTGAAGCAGAATATGTGGTTGTTGCATCTTTAAATACTTTGGATGGTGCAAACTTTGCAAGACATTCAGATCACATGTACTCCACCCATCTCCATTCTATGTGATATTACAAGTGCCATCAGTATTTCAAAGAATCCATTCATGCACTCCAAGACCAAGAACATACCCATTAAGTTCCATTTTCTATTAGAACAAGTGCTTGAACAAAATGTCAAATTGGAGTATGTCCCCTTCAAAGAACAGGTTTGTTTGGGTTAAAATGTGGATGGAAATTAGAGTTTCATTTACTATCAATACGGGTAAGTAAACTTCGAGGATCATCCAATATATATGGACTTAGAGACAAACTAAACTAAGCTAGGTGAAGAAATTCCAAAGCTCCCTTACATGATAATCAACAAACTATTTAAACTAATGAAATCAAACATTAAATAATAAATCAAATTCATTAAAAGAAACATTAATACTTCTTACGAAAGGCCATTCATTAATATTTCAAACGTATGAACCTAATGAAATTTACAAACAAACATAAAATGAAACCTTACCAAAACAAAAGTGTACTTGCTAGACAATGGGGGCCCTTTCAAGGATTCACAAGCACATCAAAAGAGAAGCCAAATGTAGAAGATCAAAGAAGCTCCATTTTATTTATCTTCAATTACAAATTGTAATTACAAGTTCTACATCCCAAGAGGCTCTAAAATCTCCATTACAATGATTCCAAATTCTAACTTCCCATTATAACTTATAAGATCCTAAGGTTCTAAATTCTAACTTCTCAATTCTAAATTCTAAATTCAAAAGTTACAAATGAAGGAGATAACACTCCTATTTATACAAAAGTTATGATAACAAGCTCATAATGATGATCCACTATTCCCTCTTCAAATCCACATATCTCTCAACCAATGGTGGCACATAACCTTATCCTCCATGATCTTCTCCATGAGGTCCATGATCTTATCCATGACGTTCATGATCTTCTAAAATTCGAATTTTAACATAGAGTGCCACATAAGGGTGCCTTAGAAGCTTCATTTGTACCTACACATGTCAACAAAATCATTCCAATTGTTAGGTATAAGTATACGCATATTAATTTCTAAAGTTTAACCAAAAATTCTCTTAAAAATACTAAGAATTAATAATATTTTGGAAAACACAATGGTAACCCATTTAATGATGAAAGTGAAGCTCATGGTGGTGGAATAGAGGTTGGAAAATGTGTGAATGGAGATAAAGTGGATGTTGAATGGAGTGAAAGTAGATATATTTTAAGGATAATTCTTAGGCCCAACATACCCCAAAAATAAAGGTATTGCATGCCCTCATGCAATCTATTACATTACTTTTGATACTTGAGCTTTGGCTTAAACTTTGCATGATATTATTTACTTAATTTTGGAAAGTGTTTTTGATGAATTGCAACTTGGTTGGTTCTTGTGTGTCAACCATATTTTGTTTGTTGCATTCAATTTCAATATATGATCTTTGCATATTGATAATGGGATTTTTGTTGCAAATTATTTTTGTTGGAATTCATCATGGTTAGTTCTTGTGTAACAACAATGATTGTGTTGCATCCAATTAGCTTTTAAGTACTTTTTACAAAGCCAGTTAAATGCTCATGTAATAGTGAATATATTTTGAAGGTATGTGGGTTTTAGAATGTTATATATGAATATGGAAAAATATGAATGTGACAAAGTATGAATGTAAATGTATCCGCACCCCCACCAAATAGATGGTTTTGGAAATTTTACGAAATGAAGAAAGGAAGTTTTTCCAAAAATCATCATTCTAGCTTTCAAGGAATTAAATGGTTAAAAGTTAGAAAATATCATACCTCAACTTACCCTTTCAAAAATGGATGAGAGTTGTGCATGTGTGGCTACAAAATTCTGATCATAGTCTTATTTACTTGGTTGTAAATATGGTGGATGAAATCGAAAAAGTGAATCTTCTATTGTTGCTACATCTGCTACTAAATCTACTGCTAGATCTTCTGTTGAATGTTCAGAATCTACTGCTGAATGTAGCTAAGAATGTGTAAGGCGTGGAAGGTATACAAAATTTAGAATTTACACTTTCCCCCCAACCTTATTTATTGAATTTTCCTCAAGTAATTTACATCAAAAACCAAGAATTAATGAAAGTAATTATGCTTCCTCTGCTACAAAATGATTGGTCTTCAAGTCTTCAATGCTCTTTGGCACAATTCTTGTCATGTGATAAATGTTTCGGTGTCGAACATAACAAGAAATTATTAATTTAGTGGCCATTGATGGATGCCACTAGTCAACATGAGAGCTACCATATTTAATGTGGATGAGAGTCAAGATTCCCCAAACACATCTTTCTAAGTATGAATGAATTTGTTGTTGTCGAATACTCAGAATATCCGATGAACAAGGGACATTGATGTATTCCCTTGTTTATTAGCATGATAGCTTGCCCTTAAGGCATGCAAGCTTGAAGGTGTTTTTAGAAAAATATTTAGACTCAAGGACTATGGACTTAAAAGTGTATGGAAGCAAGGTTTTATTTGCAAGGGTATGAAAAAGGAAACTGCTAATGAATATGTAAAGTGGAACAAAAAAATTGTACATGAGCTTTGTTGCTTTTATTGGTTGGTTAACATTGATGAAAATGTAATGAAGTGTGTGTGGATTTTGAGGAATGGATAATGACTCTTGCTGGGAAAAAGTGAATTATGGCATGAAAAATCTCAAAAATAGCAAATCTGCTCCTTAATTCTAGACTTTTTGCTAAAATAGCTGAGTTTGACCAGCATTGACTAGCCACCTGTAGACGTGGAATTCAAGTGTGGATAGGTATTATGCTGCAGATTAGTGTAGAGCATGTGATGTAGATTAGTATGTCTCATACAACGATAATGAAAGCATATATTTTGATGCCAACTCTAAGCATAATCCTCTAAATGTTTTTTAACTATGTTGATTTTATTTATTTTTTAACTGCTTATTTTTTTCTATTTGTTTTGTTTTTTTCTTTTTTTTTTGTTTTTTTCTAATTGTTTTGATTTTATTTATTTTTTATTCTTATTGTTTTGAGTTTTTTTTAGTTATTTTGGTTTTTTGTCTAATTGCTTTGATTATATATATA